>QRFJ01000501.1:412104-458480 GCA_006176705.1 Cocos nucifera
TGATACTTAGCCTAATATAATTGGTATTCATAGAAGAGCTTTGATCGAAAATTCTTCAGCAGCCGAACTTCTTTCGGACTTCTCCTTCAGTCATATTCCTCTAGCAACCAAACTCCTTTTGGACTTCTCCTTCGACCGAACTCCTCTAGTGGTCGAACCCCTTCCAGACTTCTACAACAGTTGAACTCCTTCCGGACTTCTCCTTTAACTGAATTTCTCACAGACTTCTCCTTCAATTGAACTTCTTCCAGACTTCTCCTTCAGTCGAACTTCTTTCAGACTTCTCCTTCAGTCAAACTTCTCCACTAGTCGGACTCCTTTCAAACTTTTCCATCAGTCAGACTTCTTCTGGACTTCTTCATCAGTCGAACTCCTTCTGGACTTCTCCATCAGTCGAACTTTATTCGGATTCCTTCAATGGATTACTTTCAAATTTCAAGTAGTATTCCTCTCAGATGATTCCTTCTAGCCGTATTCCCTTTAGGAGTCCAAACTCCTCTAGAATTGATGTATGTCAAAGCTCTTCACCAACCAATGCCTGCTTCTTTCGAACTTCAACTATTAAATCTCAACGAATGAGCACATCACAATAACGAACATCTCTCTCCATAACAAACTCCACATGGCCTCGACCGGCCCACTATCGGAGGTTATGGCTATCATTATCAGTCTGCTACTAGCGAATTCACTATCGGATGGTTATGTCTGTCATTATCAGTCTGCTACGGATGATACCTCTCTCCATAACAAATTTTATGTGGCCCCAAGCGACCCACTACCGGATGGTTACAGCTATCGTCTATAAAAAGGGACCCTCTAGATATGTTTTTCCTAGGCTCTCTTCTCCTTCCCAAAACTCTGCTGAGTTCTTTCCTGAGCACTCCATTTCTGTTAGCCAAAAGAGCTGACTTGATTATTGGAGGATCCTACCAGAGCCACCACCACTGACTTCGGATGGAACTTTATTTTGCAGGTCATCGATGGCGACCTCTTCTTTTCCAACTCCAACTCGATCCGATGTCAACCAGATTCTGCACCAATAGTAACCTCTACCTCTAATTCAAAAAATTATTTTAATTTCTTAGTAGATACTAGAATTCACATAGACTGCACACAAGCCTGACTTTGGTCGATCAATCCATGTGCATCTACGGGTAAGTTCTTTAACCAATTATTTCTCCAAACAACTTCTAGTAATTTAATTTTGTCCCAAAAATCTATCAGTAGGCTTTGGCCTCCACTGTAAGGATCTGATTAGGTTCAATCATTAACATGACCATACTTAGTGCATCTAACCAATGAATGATTAAGCCCAACTTTGGTTGGTCAACCTAACCACCATTAGAAAGATACTTCCACATTGTCATATTATGAATAATAATTCCATTAGTCAATAAGCACCAAGCCTTTGGGCCTCCAATGATTATTGAGTTAATGGACCCATTATCATCCAACTTAATGGAAGGCTATGACTCAGTTATCTTCATAACTTTATCATTTTAAGAATCTAATAATTTTAGAAGATTTATAATTTATTTATGATTTAAGGATAGAAAGGACATGGACCAATTTGCTTCCACTGACTTCACCAAGTCAAGTCCTCTCACTGACTTCTCAAATCATCGATAAGGACTAGGATCAATTTCAATCCATGGGCACCTAGATTAGTCTCACTAAATAAAATTAGTTTCATTGATTTCCTATGTGACATGGGTTAGCACGAATCAATGAGCAATCTAATCAAAAGCTAATTAACCACATTGGCCAGGTAAGTGAGATGGGTAGGAGGGTCTACCAAGGCTTGCCTTAGATACCATCAAAAATGGCCAAGTAAGCTGGCTACTAATTAAAAACCACCAGTCTAGGAATGTCAGACTTACCTTAAATACCAATCAGTTTGTTAATTTTGATTTGGTCTACCTAAAGACTCGGGCTCAGCCACTGAGACATGATCATGATCCATTTATTAGATGTATAGACTTTAATCAACTACAACTATTGAATTGATCTATAGAAAAGAAATGACCTAATTCTAATTAACTATTAATTAGGTTTGATTAATTTTTTAACTTAGTCCATATTTATTCTAACTCTAAGTCTAACCTAGTTAATGACCTGATCAAAGCTAATCTATTATCTTTTAACCCATGTTTTATAAAATTATCTTAGGATCTTCAAATTACAAATGCAGATTCTAAACAATTACTTAATTCTTAATTAAGTTTAAGGTTTATGGATTTGGATTTATGGAACCTCAGAACTAATTTTTGATTTGATCATTTGAGATATTTTTAATTTTTATAAATAATTTGCAATGAATCATATTCATTTCATGATTTTAGATCTAATTTATTTTATTATTTAGATCATATTCTAGGATTTCGAATCTAGGATTTTGCAAAAAGTAAGTTCATAATTTAATTTTTATAAGGCATATATGTCATACATATACAAATTAGATTCAAACTAACAACTACATATCAAACATATGTAATAAGGAATTAGACCTAAATATAAAATACATATTATTCAGATTATATCTAGATAATCAAAATTAGATCATAAACTAATTAATATTAGATTTAAAATTTAAAAATAAATTATAAATCACTTTAGATCTCATCTAATATATTTATGATTTAGGTTATTCAAATCAGCACATACTAGGATAACCTCTTCACTATAAGGGATAAACCTTACAATAAGACAACCTTATAATCAGTATGTTTAATCTGATATTATTTAGATCTAATTTAAATAATCTAAAATAGATCTAACATCTATTTAATTTCAAATTTAAAATTAAAAATAAATCATAAAATTATTTAGATCACATCTAACTTATTCATGATTCAAAAATAGATCAGCACATACTAGGACAACCTCTCCACTGTAAGGAGTAAACCTTACAGCAGGACAAACTTATATCAGTATATGCGATCTTTAAAATTTTATTTTTAATTTATTTTAATGCAAACATAATCATGTTATAAAAGAATCTAGATGCTCTGATACCATTATAGAAAAACATGCAGGGTTTCATGCTTGTATTTCAAAACTTTTCCAAAATAAATCATAGCAAAAGATATAGATTAAACTATTTAATCTACTAAAGCATGTAATCTAATTACTAGACCCTATATCTAAGATTTATAACATATCATAATGCATACATAAATCTAAAAATAAATCAAGTAAGGTTGGTATTGATCAAACCAATACCTAGATCTAGAATAGTTCTAGATCAAACCCTAGATTGCATCTAGGTCAAGAAGAGATCAGATCTCTTACCTTCACGTGGATCGAGAACTCTATGATTGATTCCATTGTAGTTTTTTGTTGCTCAAATTCATACATATGTCTGACATCTACAGGTAATCCATACGAAGCTACAAACACAGATTGGAGGTTCGTCGAATGAAGATCCGCTCGAAGTGCTAACTTTTCGTGGATCTCTCCTGATGGTTAATCTAAAAATTATTTTTCTGATCTCTTAGATACTCCAAGAGATGAATAATAAGAGGAGAAATAACAAAGAAATCCAATGCTTGGATCTCCAAAAAATCAAAAATAAAACATATGAGAAAAGCCTTAAGAGAAGATAAATCTTCTCTTTCAGGACATTAATGATTGATGCCCTAAACACATCTCCATGTCAGGGCAAGAGGAGACCTTCTCCTCTGAATTTTTTTCATACTTTTAGATCTAATATTCTCTAATTTTGCTCATAGAAAAATCTCACAAAAATAGAGAAGAAGAATTCTCAAAGAAATCCTAAGAGAAGATATTTCTTCTCTTCTTCTCTCATCAAGACATGATCAGATCATGTCCAAAGAGGACCATCATGCCCCAACACCTTGGAGCACTCATCCCCACATCCTCTCTCTCTCTCTCTCTTAGATTTTTTATCATATAAAAAATACATAAAGAAATAAGAAGGAAAAACTTAAAAGAAAAAACCAAGAGAAGACAATCTTCTCTTACCTTTGTCCTTTCAAGACATCAACTTTTGATGTCTAGATGAAGACCTTTTCTCCAAGAAACTTGTTACTCATAACCCCCATGCCAATTCTTCCTTTTCTCTGGTTTGTGCAATTGAAATTCCTCAGGTTTTGATCCCACTTCACCAAAAGGTAAGCGCCATACAATATAAGGGAAGACTAGGTCAAAAAACCTAGTCAAACAAGGAAGTTAGGGAGCGTCCAACTCTTGGATGTCCCCCCTCCTAATTTTCCTGCATGAGGATCAGGAAATCACGCACACACTAGAAAAAAAAGGGTGAATAAAAAAACATTGGCATGGGAAAGCAAGGCGATAAGATAGGAAGAGGTATTTAGGATTCTAGGGGCTCTTTCAAAACAAGAAACTAACCCTAACCACTTTCCATATTTGACCCGATCAAATTTTAATTAAACTCTTCAGATATTTGGGCCATGGAGAAACATTCTTAACATGAAAAAGCTCACATAAATAATCTAAAAAAATAAGTGGGGCATGGGCTTCTTAGTGGCACAAGGAAATTAGATGAGTCCTAGTCTAACTAGGACTCTTCAATTAAAACTAAGTCAAACTTAATTTCAAACCCAATTCCAATTAGATTTAAGTCAACCTAATTAATAGATAATTTTAATCCAATTAAAAACCTAATTAAATTAGATTTAAATTATATTTAAGTTTGATTTAATTTTTAATCAAAGTAGAAATTAGGTGCATCCAAGTCCTAGTCCAATTAAAAATTATTTTTTCTTATAATTGACTTATTCAATAAATTAATTAAACTTAATCCAATTAAGTTCAAACTAATTCTAATTGAATCTAATTTAATTAAACTTGATCTCAATTTGATTGCTCAATTTAATTGAGCCAATTAGTAATCCAATTGCTAATCGATCCTCTTGCAACACTTGCATTAGGTCAAACATCAATTGCATTGATTGTTTGACCTTAGAATGATTCTCAATCATCGATCAACCATCTGATTAGATTATAATCTTTTATATGTATGATCTCATATGTTCAAATTTAAGTTAGTAGTATAAAAATTAATTTTTATACCAATCAAAATAACCATCTAGCAATGGTACCCAACGTCCGGATAGATCAAATGTATGCAAAGCAACATTCTTAGAATTCTATCCTATGGTTACCATATAATTCATCTCTTTGATCAATTATGCTCAAGATGACTTCGAGTAAGCTATTAACACTCATACAAGTCATCTCTATTGTATTTCAAAATTTTACAAATTTTGTGACTCCTTACGAGGATTATGCAGACCTAGATTTTGCTAAATTAAAACATAACGAGATATTCTTTTTTTGAAGTTAATCAGAAGTGATCAATCCCATCTTGACTCACACACTGACTTTATAAGTACTTGACTGTACCTAAAAATCTTCTGAATTTATATTAAAAATATAGATAGTCCAACACCAAAGTACAGTAAGTTGCTTGCAAGTCATCGTGGTGATCCTAGGTTAGAGGGATACTTATATCCATTAGTCTTAGCTAGCTACTCTTGATAGTAGAATGCTACATTGATCATGCTCAATATAAATATACTCCTACATTCTACCTAGATGCCATACCAGTGTCTCTACACCACTTGGTTATGAGGACAACCAATGATATGGCATACAGCGATCTATACTTAATAAGTTATCGTCCTTGTTAATAACTTATCATTTGATCATGAACTATTTAAAAATCATTCGATAAATTTTTTTTTATCAATTGATTATGGTTCTAAGAATTTCATCATAATTTAAGAGTTTATTTAAGAAAGATAGAACTTTTATGATGAACCAGCCAAATAACTATTATTATTAGATAATTTATATATAGGTTTCAATCATCTATAACTTAGATGATTGACTTTAGGATACATTTCTCAATAGTTAAGACTATCTAACCAAGACAGTCTTTTGTAACGATACTCTGATGATAATTATTTAGATAATAAATAATAAAAATAACCTTTAAATTCTAAAATTATATCATATTTAGAAAAAAAAATTAAAAAAATTTTAAAATTAGTGATGATATTTAATGATGGTATTTTTGCCATCGTTAATATGTATTAGCGATGGATTTCTAACTATTAACGATATAAATGCCATCACTAATAAATTTAATTTTTTAAAAAATTTTGATTATAATTATAATTAAATTAATTAATTATCGATGGCTATTAGTGATAGCTTAATTTACCATTGATAATAATTTTAAAAAATATTTAAATAATTTTATAAAATATTTTTTAAAATTATTAATATTAGCAATGATTTTTTCTATTACTAATAACATAATTCCATCACTAATAATTCTACAATCAAATTTAAAAAAATAAAATTAATTTTTATTAGTGATAGCAAAATATCATCATTAATAATTATTTATCATTACTAATAATAATAAAATTTAATTTAAAAAATAAAATTACTTAGTATTAGCAATGACTAAGTATCATCATTAATATTATCGCTAATACCTATAGCGATGACATAGCCATTGCTACTACCATAATTAATAACTATTAGCGATGGCTAAACTTCTGTCATTAAAGCTACTGATAAAAGAGATTATTAGCGACGATAATATTATCATCATTAATTTCATCACCAATATTCATTATTAGTGATGGCTAAAATACCGTCACTAATGTTCATCACTAATACTCTATTTTCTTGTAGTGTATGTTGGCTATAGCATGTTCATTGTAGAATTGCATCACACCAAGATGGGATCTATCAATCTCAATAGAGGAGGAGTAGTCCTATGATGATCATAAGATTAAATCCTAAAGTCCATGGGCATGTACTGTAAAATAATAAAAAAGAGTTTCCATTAAGATTTCACATTAGACTTGAAGTAATTCAATCATATGATTGGTGTTGGGTTTGACAAGTGCACCTTGACCTAGATTCTGTCAGGGCTCATAATAAAAGAACCCAATCATACAGATGGCTGCACCAAGAGGTTCATATTCAGTTCTAATGTGTTGCCACCATATACTGCTAGATATCATTGGTGGATTTTGGGATCAATCAGAACTATCTTGATGATCGATAATTATAATTGGATGAATTAGAAAGAGTTCTGATCCATCGAAAGGTATTTCAATGATGTCAATGATGGAGATCATGACATATCCTATTACCACATAAAATTAAATCTAACTAGATCACACAAATAAAGATTTAGGTCTGGATGTCATTAATTGGGCTCACATGGTCTGATTGATTTGGATTAGATCCAATTAGGTTCAAGAAAATCATGCTAGCACATGATTGGACCTAACTTTCTCCTTCTATAGATTTTTTAATTGGTCTGGACTCAATCAAATTGAATTTGGCTCATCAAGGAATCCTATATAGGTTTGTCCTAGTTAGACTGGATCTTGTCCTGGCCAGATTAGGTCTTGTCCTGGTCTTAGATGGAAAGGATTAGGACAACCCACCTTTGACTTGGTCTTGCACCAAAAGGGAGGAGCCCATGCCTCTTTTTTCTTCTAGGTGTGTGCTCCTTAGAGAGCAAATACTTCGGGTGCACACCCCATCTTAGTGTGCATCCCTTATGGATAAGCTTGAGGAAGTTGGGAGGTTGCTTATTTAAATTTGTTTGAATGGGTCAAATAGAGTTTGAAAAAGTTTAAACTCAGGAGAGAGAACCCCAGCGCCAACCACCTAATTTGGATAAGGTGGCACAACTTTTCTTCTCATTTGTGCAATAAAATGAGAAGAAATTCTGATAGGGGGTGTGGGGGCTTAGGGAGAGTCCTTCTGCTTGAAGCAAATTGACTCGATCAATTGCTTAAAGCCCTAGGACTCTAAGGTATCCTATTTTGTCTATGAATAGAAACCTTGCCAAAGGATTTGGCCATGATTCCACCACCCCAACACCTAGATTCTGATTCTATCCTTCATGCCTCCTCTCCCTCCTCTTCTCCCTCTTCTCCACACCTAAGTGTTGGGCCAATCAGCATTCCAAGCATCGAGGTGCTATCAGTGCAAGACAAGGTTGAAGAAGTCCCGATCGTGTGTCGATCGGATTGCTGTCAGAGATCAGATTGAAGGCATGCTAAAGAGATCCAGGTTTTGATTTTCTAAGATTAAATCTAGAAGGAGAAGACCTCCAGATCTGATCCAAGCCTCTATGCGGCTCAAGTCAGATCTTGGATAGTATTCAGATCATCACAACAAGTGAATGATTTGCTTGCAATCAGGTGGTATTTGATATCCAAATTTTGTTTTTAATTTCAAATCTATGTAATCAGATCAGCAAGAAAAAAATTTTAAATTTCACTACTTAACCTAATCCGATTAGGCCGATCCTACAGTTCCTTCAACTGGTATTAGAGTTGTGGTTCTAGGTTCTAGATCTAGATAGTTTAGATCTAAAATTTATTTTTAATAAGATCAAATATTTTTTAAATGTTTATTACATGAGATATGATTTGAAATTTATACATGAGATATATGAACAAAGTATGCTTAGAATAGATCTTAATTTATATATATGATATATGTTGTAGATCTTGTTCTAGTTCTAGTAGAAAACTATTTTCTGATTAGGGCATTCCTCTTGGCCGTCTAGTCAAAAGAGTAAGAAGGGTTTAAAGACCCTCACTTTTCATATGATGGGGTGCTTTTATGGTGTGTAGGGGTGCTGTGTGTTTATCCTCAATCAGAAAAATTAGAACTTACTTTTCTGCTAAATTCTAGATCCAAAAATCCTAGGATCTGGTTTCATGCTTTATTTTTTTTTGAACCACATTATACTTAATTAAGAATTAAGTTATAAAACTAATTAGATCTAAAAATTAAAAATTTTTAGATCTAAAATATGGTGCGGATACCAAAGCCATTAGAAACCAGCGACATAATTTAGATTTAATTTGGATTGAAGAAGCCATATCAAATTAAATTTTTAGATCTAAAATATGGTGCGGATACCAAAGCCATTAGAAACTAGCGACATAATTTAGATTTAATTTGGATTGAAGAAGCCATATCAAATTAACTCTACTTCAGTTATTTAGTTTCAGTTCTTTTGATTGAGTCAATTAGTTCTTTGGATGCATTTAGTTCTGGATCCATAGGACCATACTTGGATTTGTATTGGATTAGAGCCTTATTTGGAAAGAGACCATCATAAAGAAGCAAGCTTGGTCTACATTATCTTTGGAGCCACCACCCTCCACATGCCTAGAGAGGAAATACACATGCCAGCATGTGCCATGCCCAAGGATCCTCATGCCAAGTTATGCCAAGCATCAAGCATCCATATAGATTTTCTTTTCTTTCCTAGGATTTCTTAAGAGTTCTTGATTTCTTACTTATTTTATTAAAAGACCGATTTCTTTCCCATGATTTCATAAAAGATAGATATGATATATTATTGTATTTGAAAACCATACATAATGTTTTACTTTTTTGTTGGAAGGGTTGTTTTCTTTTTTGTAAAGAAAATAGAATTCCTAAAAAAATAGAACCCTTAGGGTCCTATATAAATCCATGTATCTTTCATTAATGAGATAATGAATGCATGAATGATTTTATCCATTAATACTTATGTCAATCACTTCGAGAGGGAGAGGGTGTGAGATCCAAAATTGCCCCACAAGGGGAGGGTGTGAGGCTTACTTTTTTTTTCTATCTCTTTAACCTTCATCTACTTGAGATCCAGCATTCCTATGATCCCGATTCATCTTCACCATCTACCTACACAAGTCTATTCCATCAAGAAAAGATCTGTCTCCTTCAAGATTTTAATCTATCATGTTGAGAGAGAAAAAATGATTTATTATTCTGCAGATCAAATGTTGACAAGGATCTTCATTCCTTCTTAATTGATCTTTGATTTTTTTTTACATTTTTTTTAGATCTGATGTTGGTAAAGATCCAGTTCTTTATTGATAGATCTGCTTGATTAAAAGATTAAGAACCCTAATCAGGATAGTTTCTTAACTATCATGATCCAGATTCTTCTTATCTTTTCAAATTTTCTTGCGGACTTAATTTCTTACTATCCTTCATTTCATTTATATTTTTTTTTGCATTTATTCATGAGCATAATTAATTTTTTCTATCTATTTTTTTATTTTATTATTGCTAGTTATTTATTGATCTCTAAAATGGCATTCATCTATATCATTTAGATTGATCATGCTTTGGTCCAGTGTCAATCAGTCACACTTTCTAAGTAGAGTATAGGCAACTATACTATCTGTCCTAAAAATAATGTGCCATAGTCGGACATGATTTATTATTAACGAATAAAAGAAAGTTTGGTTTTTTCTTTTTTTTAGATTATCCCACATCAATTTGGTATCAGAGCCAAATTGGTTAGGGCTTTAGTTTAAATTCTACAATTTAAATTCCTACAAGTTAAATTTTTGCATTTTAAATTTTGTAATTCACTTTCTAGCATTTTTTTTTCTTTCTTACTATATCTTATTCTTGCATCCTGAACTTGCATGACCACTAGATCAGGTATCCAGTACCAACGACCTACTTCCCTACCTAGTACCAATATGGATCCTAATACAGCAGCCATCATTAATGCTTTGATTGAGAAGTTTGATGATATGAAAGATTTTATGAAAATCATAAGTGAAAGAATAGTAGTACTGAAAGAAGCTAGAAAAAGATAATCTAAACCTGAATCTTCTTAACTGCCTATAGGACAGATAAGAAGGAATCTAGACCTAGATCGACCTATAGCAGCATGCCCACACCATAATCAATTCGATCAGGATGAGCATATCCTTAGGAATGTGAAGATCAAAGCTCCAAGTTTTAATGATTGTCTAGATTCGAGAGAGTACCTAGATTGAGAATTGGGCATGGACCACTATTTTGGATGGTACGAAATGTCTGAAGCAAGAAGAGTTAGGTTTGTTAGGATGAAGTTGGTTAGGCAAGCCTGACTTTATTAGAAAAGTATTGAGCATCTTTTCAACTAGAGAAGACAAGATTCGATAGAAACCTGGGATGAAATGAAAGAAAATTTAGAGAAAAATATCTCCCCACCTCCATCAATAAAGTCTTTTAGATCAGTGGTAGAGACTTACTCAAAAAAATATATCAATCATAGAGTACATCATGAGATTTGATGAGTATCTCATGAGATATGGAGTAACCAAAGATAGGATTGTTACCTTATCTAGATTTAGAGCTGGATTACGAGAGGATATCCAGTATGAACTATTTTTATGAGAGATGACCACATTAGAACAAGCTTATCAACTTGCCCTAAATTTTAAGAGATTTTCTAGGTATTTGACTATTCATCATCTTGAACCTAGTCGAGTAACCCCTTCTAGATCGAGACCCAATACTAACCGGGCTCCTAGTAACGAACCTCCACCTACAAATCCTATTATGAGAAAAGAAGATAAAGAAAAAAGAGTTATAGGAGAGTTATCTAAGAAAAGTAGTTCTTGATCTCATTATTTCAAGTGCCATGGTTATGATCATTTTGCTGCATAATACCCCAATCGATCTTTATTTGTGAAAGAATTAGAAGAGAAAACTCTAAAAAATATTGAGAAAAAAGTTTATGAAGCTGATTCAGACTTAGCCAAGCAGTTTGAGAGTACTGAGGATATCCTAGGTTTTGTTGCACTAAAGTCAGATCTTAGGCTTGGAGTCATTAGGTATGTTTTAACATAGACTAAGGAGAGTGAAGACTGGCGTAGGAACTCTATTTTTCATACTGTTGGTGTGAAATCTGATCGACGTCGGATTGAGCTGGAGTTGAGAAAGAAGAGATCGCCATCAAAGATCTGCAAAATAAAGTTTCGTCCGAAGTCGGTGGTGGTGGCTCCAGCAGGATCCTTCGATGATCAAGTCAGCTCTTCTGACCAATAAAAATAGAGTGCTCATGAAAGAATTCAGCAGAGTTTTGGGAAGAAGAAGAGAGCTTAGAGAAAATATATCTGGAGGATCTCTTTTATAGATGAAGCCCAGAGCAGACTGATAGTGACAGTCATAGCCGTCCGATAGCTAGCTGCTTGGGGCCGTGTGAGGTTTGTTATGGAGAGGGGTACCATCTGTAGCAGACTGATAGTGACAGTCGTAGCCGTCCAGTAGCAGGCTGCTCAGGACTGCATGGAATTTGTTATGGAGAGGGACACCATCTGTAGCAGACTGATAGTGACAGTCATAGCCATCCGATATTGAGTCGCTCAGGACCACGTGGAGTTTGTTACAAAGAGAGGTGTCTGTTTTTGTGATGTGCCCGTTCGTCGAGATTTAATAGTCAAAGTTCGGAGGAAGCAGATATTGGTTGGTGAAGAGCTTTGACGTATGTCAATTCTAGAGAAGTTTGGACTCCTAAAGGAAATATGGCTAGAGGGGATCATCTAGAAGGAATACTACTTAAAATCTGAAAGTAATCTACTGAAAAAATTTGGATGAAGTTTAACTGATGGAGAAGTCCAAAAGAAGTCTGATTGGTGGAGAAGTTTGGTTGAAGAAGAAGTCCAAAAGGAATTCGACTCCTGAAAAAATCTGATTGAAGGAGAAGTCTGGAAGGAGTTCGGCTCCTAAAAGAGTTTGATCGAAAGAGAAGTCCAAAAGAAGTTTGGCTGCTGGAGGAATCTGATCGAAGAGAAAGTTCGGTAGGAGTTCGACTCCTGGAGGAATCTGACTGAAGGAAAAGTCTGAAAGGAGTTTGGCTCCTGGAGGAATCTGACTGAAGAAAAAGTCCAATAAGAGTTCGGCTCCTAGAGGAATCTGACTGAAGGAGAAGTCCAAAAGGAGTTCAGCTCCTAGAGAAATCTGACTGAAGGAGAAGTCCAGTAGGAATTTGGCTCCTAGAGAAATTTGACTGAAGGAGAAGTTCAAAGGAAGTTCGACTGTTGGAGGAATTCTATCGAAGGAGAAGTCTGGAAGGAGTTCAGCTGCTGAAAGAATCCAACTGAAGGAGAAGTCTAGAAGGAGCTCGATTGCTGGAGAATTCTCGATCGAAGCTTTTTTATGATTATCAGTTACATTAAGCTAAGCATCAGACTGGACTTCAACAAGAATGGAATTTATCCCCAATAATAGTCCCCCCACTCTCGAGTTCGAAATTCGAAGGAAGGGAGTACAAAAAAGATGACTATCAAAGTTCTTTTCCAGGCTCTGCATCCATTGAGGTTGAAGCTTGGGAGAGATCTTATCTTCTATTGAAGTTAAAGCTTGAGGGAGATCTTATTTCCAACCAAGGTTGAAGCCTGAGGGAGGTCTTATCTTTAGTCGAGGTTGAAGAAGATCCTATCTCCTGTTGAAGTTGAAGCTTGAGGGAGATCTTATCTTCAGTTGAAGTTGAAGTTCGGAGAAGATCTTATCTCCAATCGAGGTTGAAGCTCGGAAGAGGTCTTATCTCTAGCTGAGGTTGAAGGAGATCCTATCTTCTGTTGAAGTTGAAGCTCGGAGAAGATCTTATCTCCAGCCGAGGTTGAAGGAGATCCTATCTCCTATCAAAATTAAAGCTCATGGGAGATCTTATCTCCAGCCAAGATTGAAGAAGATCCTATCTTCTATCGAAGTTGAAGCTCAGAAAAGATCTTATCTCCAACCGAGGTTGAAGGAGATCTTATCTTCTATTGAGGTTGAGGCTCGGGGGAGATCTTATTTCCAGCCGAGGTTGATGGAGATCCTATCTTCCATTGAAGTTGAAGCTCGAAAGAGATCTTATCTTCAATCGAGTTGGGCTCTCTCTTCTCACCTCATCTAAAATGGACGAGATCTTCAATTTTGTTTACGTTAGGACAAAGTTCTCCTCCTATTGCTAATGGACTGTAGGGGCACATAAGGGCCATTGTCGGGCCTCTCTTCCCTCACCTCGTCTAAAATGAACGAGATTTTTCGACTTTGTTCATGTTAGGATAAGGTTCTCCTCTTGTTTCTAATAGGACTGTAGGGGCACATAAGGGCTATTGTTAGGGCCTCTCTTCTCACCTCATCTAAAATAAACGAGGCCTTCGACTTTGCTTACGTTAGGAAGAGGTTCTCCTCATGTTCCTAATGGACTATAGGGGCACATAAGGGCAGTTGTCGGGGCCTCTCTCCCTCATCTTCATTTAAAATAAACAAGGCTTTGACTTTGCTCACATTAAGATGAGGTTCTCCTCCTGTTCCTAATGGGCTGTAGGGGCACATAAGATCATTATCAAGCCTCCCCTCTCACCTCATCTAAAATGAATGAGGCTTCGAGTTTGTTCACGTTAGGATGAGTTTCTCCTCCTATTCCTAACAGGACTAAGTAGGTACATTAAAGGGCCATTGTGTGGGCCTCTCTCCTCCCTCTGTGTTAAATAATTGGAGGTCTTCGACTTGCTCATTTAGGATAAGGTTCTCCTCCTATTCCTAATGGGCTGTAGGGATACATTAGAACCGTTGTATGAACCTCTCTCCTCCTATCTTAAATAAGTGGAGGTCTTCAACTTGCTCATATTAGAATAAGGTTCTTCTTCTGTTCCTAACATGGCACTAGGAGCACAGATGGGCCATTGAATGGCCTCTCTCCTCTCCTGTCTTAAATAATCGGAGGTCTTTCACTTGTTCATGTTAAGACGAGGTTCTCCTTCTGTTTCTGACATGGCCACTAGGGGCATAGATAGATCGTTGAATGGCCTCCCCTCTTATCTTAAATAACTGAAGGTCTTCGACTTGCTCACGTTAGGACGAGATTTCTCCTTTTATTTCTAACATGATAATAAGGGCACAGATGGACCGTTGAATGGGCCTACCCCCTCCTCCTGTCTTAAATAATTGGAGGTCTTCGATTTGCTCATGTTAGGATGAGGTTCTCTCCTGTTCCTAACATGGCACTAGGGGCACAGATGGGCTATTGAATGGGCCTCTTCCCTCTTCCTATCTTTAAAAAATCGAAGGTCTTTGACTTGCTCAGTTAGAAATGAGGTTCTCCTTCTATTCTTAACATGGCACTAGGGGCACAGATGGGCTATTGAATGGCTCTCTTCTCCTCCTATCTTAAATAATTGGAAGTCTTCGACTTGCTCATGTTAGGATGAGGTTCTCCTTCTGTTCCTAACATGGCAAAGGGGTATAGATGGACCGTTGAATGGGCCTCTCCCCTCCTATCTTAAATAATCGAAGATTCTTCGACTTGCTCATGTTAGGACGAGGTTCTCCTTCTATTCCGAACATAGCACTAAGGGCACAGATGGGCCATTGAATGAGCCTCTCTCTCCTCCTATCTTAAATAATCGGAGGTCTTCAACTTGCTCATGTTAGAACAAGGTTCTCCTCCTATTCCTAACATAGCAATGGGGCACAAATGGATCGTTGAATGGGCCTCTCTCCTCCTCCTATCTTAATTAATCAAAGGTCTTCAACTTGCTCATGTTAGGATGAAGTTCTCCTCCTATTCCTAACATGGCCACTTTCGATTCCTTCTTTTTTGTCATCACATAGTTTTTGCACCAAAAAATAATAATATTGAAATGGAAGAGTTTTATTGGAGGAAAATTACTAGTAGTACATTCTTAAATTTTCTGAATTCCAAGATCGTGGGAGTGTTGTTCCTCCGAGCTCCTTCAGGTGATAAGTTTCAGACTAGACAACCTTCTCTATTTCATATGGGCTTTCCAAATTTGGGGCAAGCTTTCCTTGGCTTTGAGGCTGAGAGATGGCAGCTCGTCGAAGCACTAAGTCCTCCACTTCGAACATTTTACCTTTGAGTCTGGAGTTATAGTATCCGGCCACCCTTTGTCTGTGGGCTGCCATCCGAACTCGAGCTTCCTCTCTTTTTTCTTTCAGTAGATCGAGGTTGACTTTGAGGTCTTGTGAGTTACACTGCTCATCGAAGGCCACGATCCATGCTGATGGGAGCTTAAGCTCGATTGAGATGACTGCCTTCATTCCAAAGGCCAAGGCGAATGGTGTTTTTTCGATCGATAGCCTTTGAGTAGTTCGATACGCCTAAAGGATGTGATAGAGTTTGTCCACCCAGGCCCCCTTGCTCTATTGAGTCTTATCTTGATGCCTTGTAGTAGGGTCTGGTTGGTCACTTTAGCTTTTTTATTTGCCTGTGGGTGAGCTACCGACATAAAGTGATGGAAGATATTTAGATCTTCGCAGAACTCAGTGAACCTCATCCCAGCGAACTATCATCCGTTATTTATTATGAGAGTTTGGGACAGACTGAATCGACAAACGATTGACTTTCAGATAAAATCATATACCTTGGCCTTAGTAATTTTTGCTAATGGTTTGACTTTGATTCATTTGGTGAAGTACTCGATCGCGACCAGGAGAAACTTCTGTTGTCTGGATGCCATTAGGAAAGGGCCAAGTATATCCATTCTCCACTACGTAAATGGCCAAGGTGTGCTTAGCGGAGTAAGCTCGAAGGCCGACTATCTTTGTATGTTTGTATTTTTCTAACAGCGGTCATATTTCTTGATGTACTCCATAGAATCGTGGTACAAGATCGGCCAATAATATCCTTATTGAAGTAGATTTTGTAATAGGGATCTGGCTCCTACATGACTTTCATAAATTCTCTCATGTACTTTTCATAATGCGAAGTCGACCTTTGAAGATCGGAGACATCTCAGCAGTGATAGCAAACACGACCTTTTATACAACTTGTCCTCATACAAAACGTACTGGAAGGCTTGATTCCTGAGTTTTCGAGCTTCTTTTGGATCATGAGGAAGAACTTCCTCTTTGAGATAGGCAACTAACGGGTCAATCCAACTCGACTCGAGCTCCGTCTACATCACGAGCTATGATTCCTCTAAGCTTAGGCATTTTAGAGTTTCAAAAAATACTTCTTTGGACAGTCCGACTGAGGCCAAAGTGGCCAATTTAGAGAGGAGGTCGGCTCTTGCATTTTCTGCCCTTGAAATCTATCGAATGCCAAAACTGTCGAAGGCTGGAGTCAAATCCTTTACTTTTTTGAGGTATTTCATCATACATTCCTCCCATGCTTCATACTTGCCACTAACTTGGCCGACCACCAATTGAAAATCATTATGGACTTGAAGCCGATCTACTTTTAACTCTCTTGCTATTTTTAATCCAACGATCAATGCTTCATATTCGGTCCTATTATTAGTTGTAGAAAATTTGAAGTGTAGCGCATACTCGACGATGACTTTCTCGAGTTTGACTAGGACTAACCCCGCACCTGCTCTAGTGGAGTTGGACAAACCATCCACGTACAGGATCCAAAAACCTTCGAGAAGGTCGGCACTTTCTTCGGAGAGGCTCGATTGCAACCACGGGATGCCAATCTCGCTCTGTTCAAGCTTGGCTTCATCTAGAATGGTGCATTCAACTATGAAATCAGCTAGTGCCTGAGCCTTGATTGCTGGCCGAGGTCGATAGTTGATGTCAAACTCTGTTAACTCAATGGCCCATTTTGCAATTCTTCCAAAAGCATCCATTTAATGAAGGATTGCTTTGATCGGCTGATCAGTGAGAAGTATTATAGCATGTCCTTGGAAGTAAGGTCAAAATCTTCTTACTGTAACCAGAAGATCATAAGTCAATTTTTCCAACTTTATATATCTGATCTCAGCATCTCTTAGGATCTGACTTATGTAGTAGACTGATCATTGTACTTTCATCTCTTCTTTGACTAGGACTGCCGCTAGCGCCATAGGGAAGATTGTGAGGTAGAGAAACAGCTCATCTCCAAATTTGGATTTGACTAGTAGGACGGCGAGCTGAGGTAGTTCTTGAGCTCGTCGAATGCCTTTTGGCATTCCTGGGTCTAGTGAAAATCTTTTGGTTTCTTAAGGATTTGGAAAAAGGACATGCAGGATTCAGTTGACCTCGAGATAAAACAACTCAAAGATGCCACCTTCTCAGTCAGATGCTAAACTTCCTTGATGGACTTTAGAGCGGTCATCTCCTGGATAAATCAAATTTTCTTTGGGTTGGCCTCGATCCCTCATCTCAAGATCATGAATCCCAAAAATTTTTCTGAGGCTACCCCAAAGGCGCACTTGGTTGGATTCAGCTTCATCTTGTATTTTCTGAGCGCATCGAAAGCCTCTTCAAAGTCAGTGACATGATTGACAATCTCTCGACTTTTGACCAGCATGTCGTTGATGTAAACCTCCATATTGCGGTTGATCTGCTCCTTAAAAATTTTATTGACCAAGCGCTGGTAAGTCGCTCCTGCATTTTTAAGTTCGAAGGGCATGACCCTGTAACAGTAAAGACCATGGTTAGTAATAAAAGTAGTCTTCTCCTCATCCTCCGGTGCCATCCGAATTTGGTCGTAGCCAGAGAAAGCATTCATGAAGATGAGGAGCTCGTAGCCTAAAGTCACATCCACCAGTTGATCGATTTTGGACAAAGGGTAGCTATCTTTTGGGTAGGCCTTGTTAAGCTTCTTAAAGTCGATGCACATCCTCCACTTTTCGTTGGCTTTCTTGACCAGGACCACGTTAGAGACCCAAGTCAGGTAGCTGACTTCTCGGATAAATTCGATGTTGAGAAGCTTGTCGACTTCTTCTGCTTTTTTGGTGCATGGCCTCGAACTCTTTCTTTCACTGATCGATGCTTGGGGTCAACGACCAACCAATGTTCTATAACCTCGACGTCAATCTCAGGCATATCCATCGGAACCCAAGTGAAGATGTCGGCATTGCTCCATAAGAAGGCAATGAGCTGCTCTCAAACTTCATCTTTCAGATTGGAGCCAATTTGTACCGTATGCTCCACGTTTTCATCATTCAGGGGGATGGTCACAAGATCTTCTATAGGCTCACCCCATTCTTCAGTAAGGTCATCGCGGACATCTAGCCCATCAATGGGACAAGGGTTGGATTGTTCTTCCTTTTGCAGGATAATTTAGTAGTGCCTTGCCAGAGCTTGATCTCCTTCGATCCCATAACTTGTCGAAAATTTTATCTTCAAATAATAAGTTGACACCACCATCCGAAGCGCATTTAGACTAGGTCGGTCAAGAATTGCATTATGACCAAATGAAGCCTTTACTACCAAAAAATCCACCTATGCTCTGGATTATCTTGGATATTGCTCTATAGCCATGGCTAAAGTTATTACACCTTTAACTGGTATTGCAGCACCAGTGAAGTCTACTAGGGGAGAGTTTATTGGTCCAAACTGACTATTAGATATCGACATTTTGGAGAAAGCATCATAAGACAAGACGTCAATCGAACTTTCATTATCAACTAGGATGTGACGTACATCATAGTCTGCCATATTTAAAGAGATTACAACCACGTTATTATGCAAAAACTGTACCCCCGTGCATCTACCTCAGTGAAGGTTATGGGTTTTTCAGTCCTTTATCTCTTTACTGATCCCTCAGATTCGTTGGCCTCTTCTCGTCGAAGTCTCCTAGAGATGGTGTTGATGATGCTGAGAGGTGGCCGATCTTCTTGTTGTTCCTTCCTTGGTTGTTCTGGCTGCAGCAGTGCCCTCGATCGATCTTCTCTTGCTTCAGGTCGGCATCCTCTCCTAATGAGCTCCTCGATCTTGTCTTAGAGCTGAATGCATTCTTCAATATCGTGGCCGTGGTCATGATGGTAGAGGTAGTATTTACTAGGATTGCATTTGCCAGGATGAGTATGCATCCTTTCAGGCCTCGGTAGTTGCTCCTTGATCTCCATCAATACTTGCATTTTTGGAGCATTGAGGGGAGTATAGTTGTGAAAACTTCTAAGGGGAGAACTTCATCGTGCCCTTCCATCGAGGCTTCTTTGACGATGAGCTCGAGGAGAAGTTTGGGCTCGCTTGCGCTCGAGAGGGTCCGTGAGCATGGCCGAACTTTATTCGACCCTCCATCAGCTGTGGATTTATTAGACTCGCCCATCTGTCGCTCTTCTGTGACTTCCTCATCTTTCAATTTGAAGGCTTCTTCCACTCGGGCATATCCCTCAACCTGAGCTAACAGATCAACAAAGTTTCTGAGGTACTTCTTCTCTAGAAAGAATAGTAAATTATTCTTCTGAAGGCCACCCTTAAGTGCGGCCATTGCAATAGACTGATCCAAATTTTGGATCTCTAATGTAGCAGTATTAAACCAGATGACATAAGCCCGAATAGATTCTTCCTCCTTCTATTTGATATTCATCTGGGAGTCCAAATCTCAGCACAGACGTCGGCTGCTGACGAAGTGAGCCACAAACTGATGGTTCATCTGGTCAAAGAAAAAGATCATATCTGACCTCAATGTCGAGTACTAATTTCTTGCTGCTCTCTTCAAGGTAGATGAAAAAACTCAGCATAAGATGGCGTCTGGTGTGCAATGGAGCAGCATCATGATTCGAAAGGCCTTTAGGTGATCGATCGGATTAGAGGTTCCATCATAGCTTTCAAATTAGGGGAGCTTGAAGTTCAGCAGAATGGGCTCTTGCATAATTCGAAGAGAGAAAGAAGGATCGATGCGGACGTCATCATGGTGAGTCAAGGCGACGTGGTGGAGTTTCTCAATCCATCGGTTCATCTTCCATAGTTTCTGATTAAGGACGTCATCTCAGTCGTAGATCTTAGAAGGCTTCCAACTGTAGATAGAAAAGGTTTCTTCTAGAGAAGAATCATGATCTGAATAAGGATCCTCTGCTCTCTATTTCTTCTTCCTAAGGATGATGGGTATACTAGCCCAAGTGCTCCTCATTGAGATCAATTTTTGACATTCCGATGATGGATTTTCTGGTTGAACCACTACCAGGGGCTGCCGCATGGCCTACACCATTTCGGTGAGGCCCTAAATCTGCTGCATCAGTAGGTTAAACTGCTCCGAATCTACCACGACCGTCGGTGGAGGAAGAGATTGAAGTGCCGATGCTGGAGCAAGAACGGATGGGTCTGGCTCAGATCTGACGATAGAAGCAATAGATCTCTAGGTAATCACCTTCTTTAGAGGCATTTCTTAGGATTGAGGGAGAGGATGGAGATGAACCTTGAAGAAGAAGATCTATAGGACCGATTGAGCACTTCTTTAAGAATAAGGGTACCTCAGAAATAGAGGACGCCCTTCCTCTAGTGTCAATTCTATTGGTACAAAATTTAGTCGATGCTGGATCGAGCTAGAGTTGAGGAAGAAGAGGTTGCCATCGGTGACCTACAAAATAAAGTTTCGCTCAGAGTTGGTGGTAGTGGCTCTGGCAAGATCCTCCGATGATCAAATCAGCTCTCCTGGCCAATAGGAATGGAGTGCTCAGAAAAGAATTCAGCAGAATTTTGGAAAGGAGAAGAGAACTTAGAGAAAACATATCTGAAAGATCTCTTTTATAGACGTAGCCTAGAGCAGATTGATAGTGACAGTCATAGCCGTTCGGTAGCTAACCGCTCGGAGCCACATGGGATTTATTATGGAGAGGGGCGCCACCTATAGCAGACTGATAGTGACAACCGTAGCCATTCGATAGCAGACCGCTCGGGGTCGCATAGGATTTGTTATGGAGAGGGGCACCATCTATAGCATACTGATAGTGATAGCCATAGCCATCCGATACTGAGCCACTCAGGGCCATATGGAGTTTGTTATGGAGAGAGGTGTCCATTATCATGATGTATCTATTTGTCGAGATTTAATAGTCAAAGTTTGGAGAAAGCAGACGTTGGTTGGTGAAAAGCTTTGACGTATGTCAATTCCAAAGGAGTTCAGACTTCTAAAGAGAATACGGATCATTCGGGATGAATACTATTTGAAATCTGAAAGTAATCCACTAGAGAAATTCGGATGGAGTTTGACTGATGACGAAGTCTAGAAGGAGTCCGACTGATGGAGAAGTTCGACTGAAGGAAAAATCTGAAAGAAGTTCGGCCTCTGGAGGAATCCGATTGAAGAAGAAGTCTAGAAGGAGTTTGGCTGCTGGAGGAATTCGACCAAAGAAGAAGTCCTAAAGAAGTTTGGCTGCTGGAGGAATCCAATCGAAGGAGAAGTCCGAAAGGAGTTTGGCTCCTGGAGGAATTCGATCGAAGGAAAAGTTTGGAAAGAGTTCGGCTCCTAAAGGAATCCGACTGAATAAAAAATCCTGAAGGAGTTTGGCTCTTGGAGGAATCCGACTAAAGAAAAAGTCTGATAGGAGTTCGGCTCCTAAAGAAATCTAACTAAAGAAGAAGTTCGGAAAGAGTTTGACTCCTGAAAGAATCCAACTGAAGAAAAAGTTCGATAGGAGTTTGGCTTTTGGAGGAATCTGATTGAAGAAGAAGTCCAAAAGGAGTTCGACTATTAGAGAAATCCTACTAAAGAAGAAGTCCGAAAAAAATTTGGCTGCTGGAGGAATCCGACCGAAGGAGAAGTCCAAAAGGAGCTCGACTGCTGAAGAATTTTCGATCGAAGCTCTTCTATGATTAGCAGTTACATTAGGCTAAGCATCATACTGGACTTCGGTGGGAGTGGGGTTTATCCCCAATACATACCTTCATAAAATTTAGTGATAAAATTTATAAGATGATTATTGATAGCGGTAGCTGTATCAACGCCATCTCCACCGACACAGTTGAGCGATTAGAATTAGCTCCTGTAGATCATCCCAGCTCGTATCATGTGTCTTGGATAGATTCCTTCTCTATTCCTATTAAACTTAGATGCCGTGTTTTCATCTACCTCCATTCTTACCAGGATTATATTTGGTGCAATGTCTTACCCATGGAAGTCAGAAGTATCATAGTAGGTTGACCTTGGCTATTTGATAATGATGTTATGATTTATGGCTAAACCAACTCCTATAATTTCACTCATAAGGGTAAGAAGATCATGATCAATTCTTCCCCACCTAAGGCTACTAATAAAAAAATAGATGATGGATCAAAAGAAAACATCAAAAAGAAAAGCCTCCATCTGATAGGTGCTAAGGAATTAGAGATGACCATGAGTAAAGGATCACCAATTTGGATGCTTATTGCAAGAGAAGTTCGTGAGGACCCTAAGATAGATCATCCCAAGGAAGTAGTCAGCCTTCTTAATGAATTTTATGATGTCTTCCCTGAGGATCTTCTAGATCACTTACCATTCATGAGAAACGTTCAGCATGCCATTGATCTGGCACCTAGATCTATCCTATCTAATTTACTCTATTATATGTTGAACCCTACTGAGCATGCTGAGCTGCAAAGGCAATTTGAAGAGCTGATGAAAAGAGAATTCATGAAAGAGAGTTTAAGTCCTTGCACAGTTCCTGTACTATTGACTCCAAAGAAGAATGGTATATGAAGCATGTACATAGATAGCCGTGCCATTAATAAGATCACCATTAAGTATCATTTTTTCATCCCTAGGTTAGATGACATACTAGATGTGATGGCTGGAGCCACTATTTTTTCAAAGATTGATCTCAAAAATGGTTACCATCAAGTAAGAATTAGATCAGGAGATGAGTGGAAAACTGCTTTTAAAATGAAAGATGGTTTATATGAGTGGATGGTGATGCCATTTGGGTTATCCAATGTCCCTAGTACTTTCACAAGATTGATGACCCAAGTACTATGACCATTTATAGGAGAGTTTGTAGTCGTATACTTTGATGACATTTTGATCTATAGTCGAACTAAGGAGGATCATTTAGATCATCTTCAAAAAGTATGCTAAGTTCTTAGGTTGCATTTGGTAGCCAACAATTTATTCAGATTGCTGGTAATTTAAAAGAGCCCCATCAGATTATCATATTTGGTATACCATTTAGGTTGGTAATCCAGATTGTCAGGTAATCTGAATTACCAATGGGATGGATGGCTATTCAGATTACTAAATATTTGATAATCTGATAATAATAAGTTTAGACGAAAATATCCTCATCAAAAAATATATATAATATAATATTATGTTATATTATGATATATTATATTATATTATAATATTATAATAATATTATTATAATATATTATAATATATATTATAAATATAAATATATATTAGAATATAATATATTATAATATATAATATAGAATATAACTATTATAAATATAATATATATAATATAATAATATTATTATTATATAATAATATTATATAATATATTATAATATAATATTATGATAATATATATTATAAATATATAATATATAATATATATTTATTTTATAAATATAGTATCTATAATATAATAATAATATAGTAATATGTTATACTATAATATTATGTTATATAATAATATAATTATAAAATAATATTATATTACATATTATTATAATGTTATTATTTTAATAATAATACATTATAATATATAATATTATATGATATTATAATAATAAAGTATAAATATATATATTAGAATATAATATATTATATATAATATATATTTATATTATAAATATAATATAATATTATATTATTATATATTATTATTATATATAAATATATAATAAATATAAATATACATTATAATATAATATATTATAATCATATGATCAAATATTAAGAATATATTATAATAATATTATATATATATGATATACTATAATAATATATTATTCATATATATTATATATAAACACATAATAGAATATAGTATATTATATATAGTATAATTATTATATATAATACATAATATTATATTTCTATTATAAAATATAATATTATATTATATTATATAATATTATATTATATTATATTATTATAATATACTAATAATTATAATATAATATAATAATATATGATCATATACTAAGAATATATTATAAATAATATTTATATTATAGAATAGAATATATTATATATATATATCTATTATAAATATAATATTACTTAATATTATAATAATATTATAACATAATATAATATTATATAATATAATATTAAAAATAATATTATATTAATATTATAATATAATAAATTTATATTTATAATATTTATTATAATATTTATATTATATTATATTATATTAATATTGTAATATATATTAGAATATAATATTATTATATATTATAATATATAATATATAATATATTTATATTTTATATGTGGGATGTAATTTTTAATAAATTTAATTTAATGATATTTTAAAAATTAGATGTTACATTATCAGTTATCTGATTGTCATATAAAACGTATCAATCAAGATTTTCAGTAATTTTACTTTAATATTATCTGTACCAAATATAGTAATGAATATTACTGACAATTTATTCAGATTGTAGATAATTCAGATTATTAAATAATCTATATTATCAGGTAATACATAATCTAAAAGATATTGATTGCATGTTTATCAAAGATTAACTTTGCATAAGTTTTATTGCTCAGACCCTCTTTGGAGAAGATGATACGGGTCAATCCATGCATTTGTTTCAGTAGTTGATGTAATTTGTAAAAGGGGTTTGCTAAGGCGGTAGTAAAATCTCATGCGGCACAAACTTTCAGATTTTCGTCCATTGTCCTTTACGAAAGGAGCAGATCCTAATGGATCCCAAGGTAACCAGTTATAACCGGTGAGAAGTATGGCAAGTAACACTATTCAAGCAAATTTAGGGGACATGAAGCGACGTCCTAGTACCATAGGAAGAGCCTTTAAAAAAGCACATCAAAATACAAAAAGCATGCCCAATGACCTGATGAGATCGAACCACATGACCTGGTACTTGTCACATGGGAGCACCTGGATGTTGACAACTTTACCTTTCCTATGGTAAAGCCCATCCAAAGGAGGAGAGCAAACATTTTAAAGACCTAAAGCCTCCGTTAATGGTGACGAGAAGAAATAAAGGAGGCTCTCTCTCCTCCTTTTTTTTTTTTTTTTTTTAATTATTTTCTTTTAAAGGTTTGTTTGGGTATTCTTGCAATTGAGTCAGTCGGCCGCCCAACTCATAGTCTTCCAAGGATTGGTCCAAGTCTAATCTTAATCCTAGTCCGCATATTTATAGTTTTATAGGAAGAAAAAGAAAATAAAAAAAGAGATTGACTATAGTAGTGTTGGATTGATATAGACCACCAAATTCATGAATCCAATAGAAAATTCAGTCCAATCATATTAAATTTTTCAAACATTTCATAAAAAAACTAAGATCAAGAGGGTATTTGAATCTTGGAGCGTCTCCAATGAAATTCTAACAAGTATCACCCATCTGATTTTAATTTGAAAAAACTAGACAGTTCAGATGGTTCAAAATAATGGTTAGCCTTTATTTGACCATACCAACCCTAACTCATGGTTAAATTTTCTTGATGACCTTTCATTCAGTTAGCTTTAATTTGGTGGTGATCATCGGTTAGTGGATTGCCATTGTTGGATGAATTTCAAGTGGTAATCTAGGGGCAAAGTTCAAATTTGAGTAAAAGAACCCAAACAATCAACAACACATTTGCAATTTAAAAGATAACATATAACCACCATCAAATAAGGATAGAAAGTATTGCCGCCGGGAGGATGATATGACCTAGGCTGCTGAGCCGGAGTAGGGAAGATGGGATGCAGTGGTCTCCAGAGGTTTGGCGAAGAGCTTTGGGAGGTGAGAGAGTTGGAACTTGGTCCTCGATTGGCCCACTGAACCGAGCCTTGCAAGACCACAAGAGATAAGGAAAGTCCTCATGCCGGGAGGGTTCCCAGCTGCGGACCCTACAATACCTAAATCAATTTCTTGCGAGGGCAAATAGAAAAGATCTGAGCTTTTGAGGTAGATTAGTAGTGGGCAGATAGATGATCAAAGAAAGAAGATAAAGCCTTGCTAATAGATCAGAAGAAAGAAGAATCTGAGACCCTTATCCCAATTGAATTGCAAGGATGACCTATACAGATAGATAGACGAGAACTCAAGGCTAGAGGCTACCAATAACTACTTAAATAGATTACTAGAACAAAGAAACTCATCCCTTGCTTGGTTCTGATCAATTCGCTATCGAGCTTTCACTTTCAAATCAATCAATCAACCCCGATAGCCTCAGCTTGGCTGGATGGGAATGAAGGTCGAGGGAGCAGAGAAGAAAAGGTTATTCGCTATTAGCTCACCCTTGTATCAGGCCTTGATATGGCTCTTCCAGTTTAGCAAGACCCCTTGTTGTAGCATAAATTTCCTATAAGCTTGTTGAGAAGTCTAAAGAAAGTCTTTCAATTGTATTAGCTGGAATCAAGTATGAGGCAAAGTGGAGTATGGATTAGGGGATGTCTAGCAAATGCTGGGTGGTATGAGAGGTGTTCTAGTAGATTCAAAGGGGCTTAGAAATTGATGGGAGAGATGAGTCCAGTTCGTTTAGTCCTCATCTCTGGGAGAGGGGCTATTGAAAGAACTGTAGGATTGGCCCGATCGGATTAGGTTAAGCAACAGAATTTAAAATTTTTTTCTTGCTGATTTAATCAAATCTAAGGTTCTCAAATCTGATTACATAGATTTGAAATTAAAAATAAAATTTGGATATCAAATACCATCTGATTGCAAGCAAACCATTTACTTACTGCAATGATCTAAAATACTGTCTGAGATTCGACTTGAGCCGCGCACATGCTTGACCTCTATCAGCATCCACTTGGATCAAATCTAGAGGTCTTCTCCTTCTAGATCTGATCTCAGAAAATCAGAATCTAGATCTCCTTAGCGTGCCTTCGATCTGATCTCTGGTAGCAATCCAATCAACATACGATTAGGACTTCTTTGACCTTGTCTTGCGCTGATAGCACCTCGATGCTCGGAATGCTGATCGGTCCAACACTTAGGCATGGAGAAGAGAGAGAAGAGGAGGAAAAGAAGGCATGGAGGAGAGAATCAAAATCTAGGCATTGTGGTGGTGGAATCGTGGCCAAACACTTTGGCCAGGTTCCTATTTATAGACAAAATCGGAAACCTTAGAGTCCTAGGGCTTTAAGCAATTGACCGAGTCCATTTGCTTAAAGCAGAAGGACTCTCCCTAAGCCCCCATGCCCCCTATCAGAATTTCTTCTCATTTTGTCACACAAAATGAGTAAGAAAAGTGGCACCACCTTATTCAGATAAGGTGGTTGGTGCCAAGGGTTCTCTCTCCTGAGTTTGAACTTTTTCAAACTCCATTTGACCCATTCAAATAAATTTAAACATGCAACTATTGAAAATTATGTCCCAAAGTCAATCGTTAGCCTGTTGACGATTGAGATAGTGTAATTGATTTATTAATTAATAAAAATATTTTGGCATCCTTTTCATCATAAGTTTACATCTTCTAATGAACTCCATTATTATGATGAAGTCCTTAGGACTATTTAGCTTTGATAAAAAAAAAAATTATCGATTAGTTCTTAAATTTATTCACAATCAAATGATAGACTATTAATAAGGATGACAGTAGCTATCGAGCATAAGTCGCTGTATGCCATATAGGTTAGTTGTTCTCTTAACCAAGAAGTGTGGAGACACTAGTATGGCATATGGGTGAGATGTATGGGTATATCATCATTGAATGTAACCAACTCCAGAGCTTTCTACTATCGAGAATGTCTATGATGGGATATAGTTATAAGTGTCTCTTAGACCTGAGATCACCTTAATGACTTGCAAGCAACTCACTGTGCTTTGGTACCGGACTAACTGAATTTTTATTTTAGTAATGGAAGGCTTCTGGGCATAGTCAAGTACTTGCAAAGTGGGAGTGTGATCAAGATGGAATTGACCACTTCAAGAGTTGAAGAAGAATGTATCACTGTATTTCAATATAGCAAAATCTTGGTCAGGATAATCCATTAGATGGATTTGATATTTTGAAATACAATGTGAACAACCTGATCAGAGTTGACAGTTGAACTCTGATATGTCCTACGAGCATTATGGTCAAGGGGATGAATTATATGGAAACTATTTCCATATGAGTTCTAAGGATGGTGTTATACACCTTCGACCTATCCGACCGTTGGGTATTATTGCTAGATGGTCACTTCGATTGATACAAAAATTTATTTTTATGCTATCAGCTTAGGTTTGGACCTAGGAGGTCACACACATTAGAGCTTACAATCTGATCGAATGGTTGATCAACGATTAAGAATCGTTCTAGGGTTAAACAATCAATATGATTGGTGTTTAACCTAGTGCAAGTGTTACAGGAGGATCGATTAGCAATTGGATTGCTAATTGACTTAATTTGATTAAGCCAATAGACTGAGATTAAGTCTAATTAAATATAATTTAATTAGATTTGTTTGAGCTTGATTGGATCAAGTTCAATTGGTTTATTGGATAAGCCAAGTGCAAGGAAGAACTAGTCCTAGTCTAACTAGGACTCGGATTAACTCAATTTTTTTAATTTGATTAAAAAATAAATCAAAATTTAATTTAATTAAGTTTTTAAATAAATTAAGATCTTATTTAATTAGATTAATTTAATTTTAATTTTATTTGGTTAAAACATCTTGTTTGACCAAGTCAAAATAGGAGTCCTAGTGTGACTAGGACTCCCTATCTCCTTGCGCCACCTTGGTCCCAACGCCCTCCATACCTTTTTTTAGATATTTTTTATGAAAAATCTCTTTCTTTCTAATTTTCATGCCTCCTCTCTCCCTCCAAGTCATATTTGAAAGTTAGGTGGAAGATCAAGTCAAAGGAGGAATTGGTTTAGCTTAGGATTCTATGAGATAGAATCCTTGTTGACCAAAACATCTTTCCTTGAGTGCCGCCCCCTCTTTTAATTAATTCTTCTCTTATTCTATGAAAATAATCTTTTTTTTTGTGCATCCTTCCTTGCTAGTCCATCCCAAAAATTATAGAAGAGGCGCCCAAGAGTTGGGCGCCCCAACAACTTTCCATGTTTAGATATTCCTAGTTTAGAAATTTGACCTAACTTGGATCCTTCTTTTTTCCTATTTATTGGATGAATTTTATTTTTATTTTTTCATGAAATATAGAACTTTAGGAGAGGTTTGGTGTGTGTAAAAATCAGAGGAAGAGGGTCCTTGGGCATGGGAGTTCCATAGGCACCAATCTAGATGTCTAGGTGAGAGAAAAGAGAAGAAGAAGAGGGTCTTCTTCTAGGGCTGTTTTATTTTCAATCTTTCCTCCTTTTTTTTGAGTTTTTTTGAGAGAGTCTCAGATCAGCAAACTCTTATCTTTCTTCTCATATTTTAGAGAGTCTAAATTTTAAAGAAAAGAGCATCGGATCGATCGTCGAAGAAGGATCAGCACAGTACCAGCATGCTGTGATGATTTTCTGCATCGAACTTTAGATCAGAGATCGTAGGCTCGTATGGATGACTCCTAGAGGTCGGATGTATGTACGGCTCATGACTTCATTCTCAAGCCTGGATCTGTAAGTTAGAATGTCTAAACTTGCTCAGGTAATAGATCCGATCTATAAACTTCATACCTGCATTTGATGTAGTGGATCATATGGGAGAAATCATACCACCATCACAACCACATGTGAGTAGATGATACACTCTCATATGGAGAAAATCATGAAAACCATTACAACCACATATGAGCAGACGACACACTCTTATATGAGAGAAAATTATACCACCATCACAACCACATATGAGCAGACGACATACTCTCATATGGGGGAAAATCATATCACCATCACAACCACATATGAGCAGATGACACACTCTCATATGGGTGGTCCTATCTAAAATCACAACTATCTATAAGCCTCCATGACATATAGACAAAGTAAACCATGCAGGAAATAACACCATGATAGATATCACTATATAACTCATTAAAAATTATCAAAGCCATACTGTCAAAATCGTATGCATAATTATTTGCATATGCAGTACACAAAGACTATTTAGAAATCATACTTTCATCCATACTGCAATGATCTAAATACTGTCCGAGATTCGACTTAAGCCATGCACGTGTCTGACCTCTATCAGCATCCACTTGAATAAGATCTAGAGGTCTTCTTCTTCTAGATCTGATCTCAAAAAATTAGAATCTGGATCTCCTTAGCGTGCCTTCGATCTGATCTCTAGCAGCAATCCGATCGACATATGATTAGGACTTCTTCGACCTTGTCTTACGCTGACAGCACCTCGATGCTCAGAATGCTACTTAGGCATGGAGAAGAGAGAGAAGAGGAGGCATGGAGGAGAGAATCAGAATCTAGGCATTGTGGTGGTGGAATCATGGCCAAATCCTTTGGACGGGTTCCTGTTTATAGACAAAATAGGAAACCTTAGAGTCCTAGGGCTTTAAGCAATTGACCGAGTCCATTTGCTTAAAGCAGAAGGACTCTCCCTAAGCCCCCATGCCTCCTATCAAAATTTCTTCTCATTTTGTCACACAAAATGAGTAAGAAAAGTGGCACCACCTTATTCAGATAAGGTGGTTGGCGCCAAGGGTTCTCTCTCCTGAGTTTGAACTTTTTCAAACTCCATTTGATCCGTTCAAATAAATTTAAACATGCAATTATTGGAATTATGTCCCAAAGTCAATCATCAACCTATTGATGGTTGAGATATTATAATTGATTTATTAATTAATAAAAATATTTTGATATCCTTTTCATCATAAGTTTATATTTTCTAATGAACTTCATTATCGTAATGAAATTCTTAGGACTATTTAGCTTTAATAAAGAGAGAATTTATCGATTAGTTCTCAAATTTATTCACGATCAAATTATAGACTGTTAATAAGGACGACAGCAGCTATCGAGCATAGGTCGCTGTATGCCATATAGGTTAGTTGTCCTCTTAATTAAGAAGTATGGAGACACTGGTATGGCATATGGGTGAGATGTATGGGTACATCATCACTGAACGTGACCAATTCTAAAGCATTTTACTATCGAAAATATCTCTAATGGGATATAGGTATAAGTATCCCTTAGACCTGAGATCACCTTAGTGACTTGCAAGCAACTCATTGTGCTTTGGTATCAAACTAACTGAATTTCTAATTTAGCAATGAAAGACTTTTGGACACAATCAAGTACTTGCAAAGTTGCAGTGTGATTAAGATGGGATTGACCACTTCAAGTGTTAAAGAAGATTGTATCACTATATTTCAATATAGCAAAACCTTGGCCAAGATAATCCATCAGATGGATTTGATATTTTGAAATACAATGTGGACAACCTGATCAGAGTTGACAGTTGAACTCTAATGTGTCCTATGAGTATTATGGTCAAGAAGATGAATTATATGAAAACTATATCCGCATGGATTCTAAGGATGGTGTTCTACATCTTCGACCTATCCGACCGTCGGATATCATTGCTAGATGGTCACTTCGATTGGTATAAAAATTTATTTTTGTACTATCAGCTTAGGTTTGGACCTATGAGGTCACACATATTAGAGCTTATGATCTAATTAGATGGTTGATCAATGATTAAGAATCATTCTAGGGTTAAACAATCAATACGATTAATGTTTAACCTAGTGCAAGTATTGTAGGAGGATCGATTAGCAATTGGATTGCGAATTAGCTTAATTTGATTAAGCCAATAGATTGAGATTAAGTTTAATTAAATATAATTTAATTAGATTTAGTTTGGACTTGATTGGATCAAGTTTAATTGATTTATTGGATAAGCCAAGTGCAAGGAAGAACTAGTCCTAGTCTAACTAAGACTCGGATTAACCCAATTTTCTAATTTGATTAGAAAATAAATTAAAATTAAATATAATTAAATTAAATTAAATTAAATTAAATTCTTAAATGAGTTAGGGTTTTATTTAATTGGGTTGGTTTAATCTTGATTTTATTTGGTTAAAAGATCTTATTTGATCAAGTCAAAATAGGAGTCCTAGTGTGATTAGGACTCTCTATCTCCTTGCACCACCTTGGTCCCAATGCCCTCCATACCTATTTTTTAGATATTTTTCATAGAAAATCTCTTTCTTCTTGATTTTTATGCCTCCTCTCTCTCTCCAAGTCATATTTGGAAGTTAGGTGGAAAACCAAGTCAAAGGAGGAATTGATTTTGCTTAGGATTCTATGAGATAGAATCCTTGTTGACCAAAACATCTTCCCTTGAGTGCCACCCCCATTTTTAATTAATTCTTCTCTTATTCTATGAAAATAATCTCTTTTTTTGTGCACCCTCCCTTACTGATCCATGCCAAAAATTATGGAGGAGGCGTCCAAGAGTTGGGTGCCCCAACAACTTTCCATGTTTGGATATTCCTAGTCTAGAAATTTGACCTAACTTGGACTCTTCTTTTTTCCATTTATTGGATGAATTTTAATCTAATTTTTTCATAAAATATAGAGTTTTAGGAGAGGTTTGTGGTGTGCAAAAATCAGAGGAAGAGGATCCTTGAGCATGAGGGTTCCATAGGCACCAAATTAGGTGTCTAGGTGAGAGAAAAGAGAAGAAGAAAAGGGTCTTCTTCTAGGGCTGTTTTATTTTCAATCTCTCCTCCTTTTTTTTGACTTTGTTTGAGAGAGACTCAGATAAGAAAACTCTCATATTTCTTCTCATATTTTGTAGAGTCTAAATTTTGAAAAAAAAAGCATCGGATTGACCGTCGAAGAAGGATCAGTATAGTACTAGCATGCTGTGCTGATTTTCTGCATCAAACTTCATATCAGAGATTTTAAGCTCGTGTGGATGACTCCTAGAGGCCGAATGCATGTGCGGCTTGTGACTTCTTCCTCAAGCTTGAATCAGTAAGTTAGAACATCTAAACTTGCTCAGGTAATAGATATGATCTATAAACTTCATATCTGTATTTGATTTAGTGTAGATCTAGGTTGATTTGATCAACCTTTTTCTTTCTTATTTAATTTTAATTTTTAATTTAATATCATGCCTTAATCATGTAATAAATCTAAGATCTAGATGTTTAAATGATTATTTAAATAAATTTTAGATTTATTTAAGTCTTTTACTATAAGATCTTGAAAAAGTTTTGAGATCTACCTATGAAACCCTAGATCTGGTTCCTTCAGCAACCTCCCGACTTGCTCAAGCTATCCATAAGGGGTGCACACCAGGATGGGACATGCACCCTAGATATTCTCTCTCTAAGGAGCACATGCCTAGAAGGGCATGCGCTCCTTCCATTTGGCACAAGACTAGGTCAACGGTGGGTTTTTACTTCTGGGCATGCACTCCTTCCTTTTGGCACAAGACCAGGTCAAAGGTGGGTTGTCCTGATCCTTTCCATTTGAGATCAGGACAAGGCCTGATCTAGCCAGAACAAGAACCAGTCAGACCAGAACAAACCCATATAGGATTCTTGGATGAGGCAAATCTAATTTGGTTGAGTTCAGACCAATCAGAAAATCCATAGAAGAAGAAAGTTAGGTCTAATCGTGTGCTAGCACGATTTTTGAACCTAATTGGGTCTAATCCAAATTAATCAGATTATGTGAGCTGAATTAATGACATCCAAATCCAAATTCTTATTTGTATGATCCAGTTAGGTTCAATTATGTATGATAATGGGATATGTCGTAATCTCTAGCATCGACATCATCAAAATATTTTTCAATAGATCATAACTCTTTCTGATTCGTCTAATTAGAATCATCAATTATCGAGATAATTTTAATTGATCCCAACATCTACCAATGACACCAAGTAGTATATGGTGGCAACTCATCAGAACTGATTATGAACCTTTTGGTGCAGCCATCTATGTCATTAGATTCTTCTATCATGAGCTCCAATAAGATCTAGGTCAAGGTAAACTCGTCGAGCTCAACACTGGTCATTTGATTGAATCACTTGATTCGAATTCGATGTGAAACCTAATAGAAACTCCTTTCTATTATTTCACACTACCATGGCCATGGGCTTTAGGACTCAATCTTATAATCATCATAGGATTACTACTCCTTTATCGAGGTTGATAGATCCCATCTTGATGCGATCTAATTCATACAATGAATATGCTATAGCCAACATATACCTCATGATTCTAAATGGCTAGGAGATCGAGTTATGGTATAGTCAAACTATAGTACCCTCAAGATGAACTACCGATGCACCTCAAGTCAAAGAACTAGACATACAATCATAGCATCCAACTAGTCATTGACGAGAGCTAGACTCTCTTATGACTGCCTGAAGTGGTCACACTCAATATCCTTATTCTCAACAAGCATCTGTACTCTCACTTCGGTGTCTCCATATCATAAACTCAAGACACATCTATCCTAAAGAAGCAATCGTACATCAATTTTCTGGATCGATCACTATCCTCATAATGATCCTACGATTGAAAGCAGTTTATGAGCTAATTATGACAACACGTCTTAAATTCTTAAATCTTGAGAATATATGTTATCATATCCATTAACCTAATGGATGTATCATAGATACTTAATATACAAATATGATAGAAAAAATAATCTATTTTATTAATTATAAGTTAAAATTATAAAAATATTCTTAGAAAGTATTTATAAGTATCGGTCAATCTGATTTCTAAGGCACACATCTAACAAACTCCCACTTGACCTAAAGCTAATTGGCTACAAATCTAAGTTCCATCTTCTTGGCTACAAATCTAAGTCCCATCTTCTTGGCTCAAAGGCTTCATCAGTGGATCAACCACATCATCCATGGTATCGACTCTCTTGACCTTAATATATCCCTTCTAGAGGTAATCGCGAATGAGATGGAACTGCCACTCGATATGCTTAGACTTCTGCTGAGATCTTAGCTCCTTAGCTAAGGCTATGGCATCATTATTGTCGCAGTATAGAGGGACGGCATCATATGGCATCACTCCAAGCTCTGCAATGAACTTCTTGAATCAAAATGCCTCATTCATAGCTTCTGAGGTAGCGATGTACTATGCTTTCATGATGGAGTCTGCTATCATTATCTGGTTGGAACTCTTTTAGCTTATAACACCACTATTGCACAGGAACAGACTACCTGATGTCGACTTTCGATCATCAATATCAAATATAAAATCTAAGTCTATATACCCCTGCACCAGGAGTTCTTCATTATCAAAGACTAAAAATATATCCTTAGTCCTTCTCAAGTACTTAAGGATACATTTTATAGAAATCCTATGCTCTTCACTTAAATTCGACTGATACCACTTGTGATACTCACAGTATGGATGATATTAGATCGTGTACATAGCATGGCATACATGAGGCTCCCTATTGTCGAAGCATAAAGGATCTTGCTCATGCGTTCAATCCCTTTTGATGTATTGGAACACATCTTTTTGGAGAGACGAATACCATGTTTGAAGGGTACAAGTCCCCTCTTGGAGTTCTCCATACTGAACCTCTTCAGTACCTCCTTTATGTATATCTTCAATGAGAGACCTAGAATCCTCTTTGATCTATCTCTATAGATCTTTATCCCTAAAATAAAGGATGCTTCTCCTAGGTCTTTTATAGAAAACTCCTTAGATAACCACACCTTGACTGAGGTCAACATAAAAATATCATTTCCAATTAGGAGGATGTCATCCACGTAGAATACGAAGAAGACAACAGCGCTCTCATTAATATTTTTGAACATACAGGGTTCGTTCTAGATGATGATCAGATCAATGAGAATATTTCAGGGAAATCCTGATTTCCCGGTCCAGGTTCGTTCAGATCTGATCAGATCAAGAGATATATTTCAAAAATTTTTCTCTTGATCTCAATCAGATCTTGATATGTTTCAGATCTGATTCTTATTATTTTAATAAATAAAATAAAATAAGATAAATTAAATCAAATTTAATTTACCTGATTTGGGTAATCCTATTACCCTGTTGATGATCCTGATTGCAGCGGAAGGTTCTGGATCTAGCCACGCAAGCGCCTGGCCTCTACCGGTATCCACTCGGGTTGGATCTGGAGATCCTCTTCTTCTCTATCACACCTCCAAAAATTAGATCTGGATCTGATCTGGAGGATCTTCAAAACTCCTTTTGAAGATCAGCAGTCGTCCTTTGCAGCAGCGCAGCCTTCTTGCTTTTGATCGCCTTTCCTTGATCTGGAATCGCACCAACCAAGTCCAAAACTCCTTTTGGACGTGGAGAGGCAAGGGGAGAAGAGAGTTTGGCATGGAGGAAGGAGGGGAGAGGCAGCCTTGGGGCATGGGAATTGAATTCACTTAGAATTGAGTTGGGCGCAGGGTCTTATTTATAGACTCTGTGATCCAACTCCTCTTCTTCCCAACCAATCACAACCCTTTGTGAAATCAGATCTAAATCTGATTGGTGGGAATAGAGTCCCCTGGATTCCTCCTTAGAGGGTGCCTAAGACCAGTCAAAGTTGGTTCTTAGGAGAACTCTAATTGGAATCCAAAAAGGAGATGGAGTCCTTGTCCAACAAGGACTCCTAGGCGCCTCCAACTTGGGCACACGCCAAGGGTGGCGTGCGCCCTCCTCCTTGCCAGGTTCTGGCAGGGGGACAGGCCCCCACCAGCTCTCCAATAGGTGCATGACATGTGGTCAAAAGTCAAAGTGTCAATGGTCAACATTTGACCAGTCAAAGGTAGACTTTTGACCAAAGTCAAAGAACAAGAAATGGCAGGTGACCAAAAATGGCAGGTAATGTCTTACAAAATAAGACAACCTTTTCTGACTTGGACAACCTCCAGTCAGACCATATGAAGGCCTCTGATTGAGCACAAACTCCTTTGGCTCAGTCAGGACAACTTATTTATGATAGTAAAAGAAGAACGTTAGGTTCAATCGAGTGCTAGCACGATTTTTGAACCTAATTGAATCTCATTCAGATCAATTGAACTAGATCAGTTCAATTGATGATCACCAGATTCAAACCCTTGTTTGTGTGACCCAGTTAGGTTCAGTTCTGTATGGTAATGGGATATGTCATGATCTCTATCATCGACATCATCGAAACTCCTTTCGATGGATCAGAACTCTTCTGATTCGAACAGCTAGAATGATCGATCATCTAAATCATTCTAATTGCTCCCAAAATCCACCAGTGACACCTAGCAGTATATGGTGGCAACCCATCAGAGCTGAATGCGAACCTCTTGGTGCAGCTACCTGTGTGATTAAGTTCTTCTATCTTGAGCCCCGATCAGATTAGGGTTAAGGTGAACTCGTCAAACCCTAGTCTCTGTCATATGATGTAATCATTCGATTCGAGTCCAATGTGAAAATCTAAATAGAAACTCTTTCTATTATTTCACTCTGCCATGGCCATGGGACTTCTGGACTTGATTCTCATGATCATCATAGGGCTGCTCCTCTACCACCGAGGTAGATAGATTCCATCTTGATGCAATCCAGTTCCTACAATGAACATGCTATAGCCAACATACACCTCAGGGTTCCATATGGCTAGGAGACCGAGTAATGGTGTAGTCAAACTATAACACCCTCAAGGTGAACTGCCGATGCACCTCAGGTCAAAGAACCAGACACACTACTGCAGCATCGAGTCAGTCATTGACGAGAAGGTAGACTTCCCTAATGACTACTCGAGGTGGTCACGCTCAGTGCCCTCGTTCTCTAACGAGTACCTGTACTCTCGCTCCGGTGTCTCCACACCGTAGACTCAAGACTCATCTACTAAAGAGAAGCGATTGTACACCAACCTTCCGGATCAATCACCATCCTCGTGATGATCCTATGGTCGGGAGCATTTTATGAGTTAATAATGATTATTCATGTCTTAAATTTTCAACTCTTGAAAATATGAATTATCATTACCATTAACTCAAAGGATGTATCACAGACACTAAATACACATATGTGATAGAAAATAACCCATTTTATTGATTATAGTCAAAATTATAATTTTGCCCCTAGAAGTGTATTACAAGTGTCAGCCAATTCTGGCTTCTAGGGCACATATATCTAACAATCTCCCACTTGTCCTAAAGCCAATTGGCTACAAGTCTAAGTCCCATCTTCTCAAGGTGGGCTTCGATCTTCTGCTGGCCCAACGGCTTTGTAAGTGGGTCTGCCACATTATCTGTGGAGTTGACTCTCTTGACCTCGACGTAACCCTTCTCGAGGTAATCGCGGATGAGGTGGTATCGCCGCTCAATGTGCTTGGATTTCTGGTGAGACCTCGGCTCCTTAGCAAGGGCTATGGCGCCATTGTTGTCGCAGTATAGAGGAATGGCATCTGATGGCATTACTCCAATTTCTGCAGCAAACTTCTTGTACCAGAATGCTTCCTTCGCAGCCTCTGATGCAGCGATATATTCTGCTTCCATGGTGGAATCTGCTATCACAGTTTGCTTGGAACTCTTCCAGCTGACAGCACCACCATTGCACACAAACAGACTTCCAGATGTCGACTTTCGATCATCTATATCGGACATGAAATCCGAGTCTGTGTATCCCTGGACTTGGAGTTCTCCGTTACCAAAGACCAACATCATATCCTTAGTTCTTCTCAAGTACTTAAGGATACATTTCACAGAAGTCCAGTGTTCTTCACCTGGATTTGACTGATATCTGCTTGTGACACTCACAGCATGGGCTATATCAGGTCGTGTACATAGCATGGCATACATGAGGCTCCCTATTGCAGAAGCATAAGGGATCTTGCTCATGCGTTCTATTTCCTCAGGTGTGCTAGGGCACATCTTCTTGGAAAGATGAATACCATGTCTGAAGGGTATTAATCCCCTCTTAGAGTTTTCCATACTAAACCTCTTTAGTACTTTCCTCTATGTACATCTTCTGTGAAAGTCCTAGCATCCTATTCGGTCTATCCCTATAGACCTTAATTCCTAGAATAAAGGATGCTTCACCTAGGTCTTTCATGGAGAATTCCTTGGACAACCACATTTGACTGATGTCAACATGGGAATATCATTCCCAATAAGGAGGATGTCATCCACGTACAATACGAGGAAGACAACAGCGCTCCCACTGACCCTTTTTGAAAACACATGGTTCCTCTTCATTTTTGATGAAACCAAACTTTTTGATCACATCATTGAAACGAGTGTTCCAGCTCCGAGATGCTTGCTTAAGTCCATATATGGACCTTTGCAGCTTGCAAACCTTGTGATCAGTATCACTGGATGTGAAACCTAGCGGCTGTTCCATATAGATATCTTCCTCAAGATATCCATTTAAGGAATGCCGTTTTCACGTCCATTTGCCATATTTCATAATCGAAATAGGCTGCAACGGCAAGCAATGTGCGGATGGATTTTAGCATAGCCTACTGGGGAAAAGGTATCCTGATAGTCAATGCCTTCGCGTTGACTATAACCTTTTGCCACTAGTCTAGCCTTGAATGTCTCCACATTCCCATCTGCACCAATCTTTCTCTTGAAGATCCATTTACACCCAATAGGTACTATACCTTCTGGTGGATCTACCAAGGTCCAGACTTGGTTTGAGTGCATCGAGTCAATTTCTGACTGCATTGCCTCTAGCCATTTCTCGGAGTCGATATCTGATATCGCCTCGTTGTAGGTTTTGGGATCATCACCATGAGCACCATTACCTACGAGGAACATTTTCCTCTACTTCCTCTGAAATAATACCTAAGTATCTTTCAGGGGGACGGGAAACTCTTTCCGATCTACGAGGTGGAGGAGGTAGTGTTCTTATTGGCTCAACCTGATTTGGTTCCAACTTGGTCCTTAGCTCGTTGTACTTGTGAGACTTTCTCATCAAGCTTAATCTGCTTTCCAATGCCGCTATCTTGAATAAACTATTTTTCAAGAAAGATGGCATGTCGACTCACAATCACATTGTGGTCTTCTGGAATGTAGAAATAGTATCCTAATGACTCTTTAGGATATCCTATGAATCGAGCTCTAAAGGACCTAAACTCTAACTTGTCCGCTTGTTGTCTTTTGACATGAGCCGGACAACCCCAAATTCTGAGATGACTCAGACTTGGTTTCTTACCGTGCCATATCTCATACGGTGTGGTAGGAACGGTTTTAGAGGGAACCCTATTCAGTAGATAAGATTGAAGTTAACAATGAAGTGTCCCCAAAGAAAATCAGGGAGGTCTGTGAAGCTCATCATGGATCGAACCATATCCAATAGAGTCCGATTTCTCCATTCTGAAACCCCGTTGAGTTGAGGTGTTCCTGGTGGAGTCCATTGAGAGACTATGCCATTTTCCTTAAGATAGTCTAGGAATTCCCGGCTAAGGTATTCACCTCCTCGATCTGATCGAAGAACCTTAATGGGTTTTCCAGTTTGTTTTTCTACTTCATGTCTGAATTCTTTGAACTTTTCAAAAGCTTCAGACTTGTGTCTCATAAGATACACATACCCATACCTAGACAGATCATCGGTAAAGGTAATGAAGTAGACAAAATTGCCTCTAGCCGGCACATCAAATGGGCCGCACACATCAGTATGTACTAGGGCAAGGAGATCTGTGGCCCTCTCCCCATGTCCAACAAAAGGGAGTTTAGTCATTTTGCCTTGAAGACAAGATTCACAAGTTGGATATGACTCAAAAGTCAATGGACTCAATAGCCCATTTTTCTCCAATTTGTTGATCCTATCTTCTGCTATATGACCTAATCTCAGGTGCCATAGATATCTGTCGTTTGGACTATCCCTAGGTCGTTTGGCATTCACGTTTTGCTCGATAGTTAGAACAGGTACATCAATATGTAGCTGATAAAGACCATTAATAAGGAAAACCATTTGCAATTTTATTTCTTTCATAAAGAATGTTACAATGGTCCTTAAAGAAGGTGATCACATAACCTTCTTGTGCTAAGCATGAAACAGAAATCAAATTCCTGCTAGCTGCAGGCACATAATAACAGTCTTTTAAAACTAAGTCTAAACCAGATGGTAATCGAAGAGGGTATGTTCCCACGGCTACTGCAGCAACTCTTGCTCCATTACCGATGCGTAGGATCATGTCTCCATCCCTCAGCCTCCTGCTATCCTCAAGACCCTGCATAGAAGTGCACAGATGAGCACTAGAACCAGAGTCAAGCACCCAACTGGATGCAGAAGAAACCGTAAGGTTAGACTCAATAACGAGCATACCTCCAGAAGGACCTTCCTTCTTGTTCTTCAGGGTGGCCAGGTAAGTAGGGCAGTTCCGCTTCCAATGGCCGTCGCTGTTGCAATGGAAACACTTTCCTTTGCCATCGGATTCTGCCTTCTTCTTCTTTGATCCTTCCACCTTTTGCTTTTTCACAGACTTCTTTTTCTTTCCATAAGACTTTCTTTTGGAAGAAGTCCGTTCCATAGCAAGAACTGAGCCTTTAGAACCTTTCATAGAAAGCTCAGCGGTAACCAGCATATTCATTAAACTCGGCCAAGGAATTTTGAAGTTTATGCATGTGGTAATTCATGATGAATTGCCCATATGCATCAGTCAAGGATTGCAGAATAATATCGTTCTGCAGATCCAAGTCCAACTTCACACCGAGCTTCTCAAGCTCTTCCATGTCCTTGATCATTGTCAGACAGTGATCTTGGACTGACTGCCCATCACGCATCTTAGCCTTAAAAAGTCATTTCGTGACTTGATATTTGGCTGCGCGACTCTGTTCACCAAACATCTCCTGCAGGTGAGCCAACATTTGGCGAGCAGTCCCGATATCTTCATGTTGGCGCTGGAGCTCATCAGACATCGAGCCCAACATGTAATATCTGGCCTTATTATCTTCGTCAATCCATTTTTCCAGAGACGCTCTCTGTTCAACAGTGGATGGACGGGCTGGTAAGGTGGGAGGGTCCTGGTCCAAAACATGGGTTAACTTCTCTGAACCCAAAATAATTTTGTAGTTCCTGAGCCAATCTTTATAATTGGGTCCAGTCAGTCTATGTGTGTCCAGGATACGTGCCAATGGGTTGGACGCAGACATTTTTCCTGTAGAGAGTCAAAGATTCTAGTTAGATACTGTAATTTTGACTTGACCAATTTGTTTAGGGATTTTATTTTTAAACAAATTAGCTCCCACTATTTTCTTGGATCCCTACACTCCCTCTGTAGAGATGCGAAAATCTCCATGATTAATGATTTCTAGTGGGTGGTGCGGTCTCACCAACTGACTCATCACCTCACCTAACAGTTATTGGTGATGGGTTAGCCAATGAGTGAACAACTCTTGTTCAATGATTCTCTAATCATGGTGCACCCAAACTTGGTCTCTAATTCATGAATCTCACCGTATCCGGAATATTGATCCACTCCTTAGTTAAGTCAGACCCACCATTTGCATAGACTGGGTTCCTAATTGAGTCTCTCACCGTATCCAAAATATTGAGCCCAACTCATCCTCCAGCCCATAGCATCCAATGCCTAATAGACATGGTTGCATCTTTCCGGTGCAACTGAGCCACTGTATCCAGCCGAGAACAATCAACCCCGGGAAGGGCCCGCACATCTACAATGGTGGAAGACCTCAGACTTAATCTTTTCTTAGGGAGAATTGATTCAGGTCTCATTAAACTAGACTTGGCTTAGTCATAACAATTATGACTAACCTAGTGGCATGGGTTAGCTCGGATTATTGACCACCTCAGATCAGAACTGTGTCAACAGATATGGCCAGGTAAGTGAGACCGGTGGAAGGAATATGCCATTAACTCGTACAAGAACGCATTCAGGTCGAGTAGCTTCCAATTAAAAACCAGTCGGTCGTATGTGCCAAACTTACCTTAGACACCAAATTGTTGAGTCAGAACCAATTGGGTTAGCCTACAATCCAGACTCTAACCTCTGAGCCTAATTAGGTCTTGCTTGATCGTGACTCGATCTTGACCCAGACTTAATCCTATTAGGCTGGTCAATTTAAGCATTGTTGATCCCATCTAACCAACTCTTGATTCGGTTTGATCAACCGCTTAGACCTAATTGAGCTACCCAAGCCCGAACCCAGTATTATGAATATGTCTTAGATCTGAAATTCTCAATTTTAGACCTAATTAATATTCCATAAACTTAATTCTTAATTAAGTAGGGTTCATAAACAAAATATGCACAATAAATCCTAGGGTTTCAGGATCTAGGGTTTTGCAGAAAGTAAGTTTTGGGATTTCTGATTAAGGACGAACACGCAGCACCCCTACACATCATAAGAACACCCCATCGAATGGGAAGAGAGGGCCTTTAAACCCTTCTTCGTTCTTATGACCGGACGGCCAAGAGGAACGCCTTAATCAGGAACATTCAATACTACAAAACAGTTTATAGATCTATATCATATATCTCATATACAAATTAGATCTAATCATGGCATATTTTGCATACATCTCATGTATCAAATCATGCATATTTTTCAGATCTAAATTATCTCATAATAATCTAAAAAATTAGATTTAAATTGATCTAATCAAAATAAATTCTAATCTAGACAATTATGTAGAACTATTCTACAACTAGTCTAGACATGCATCAATCATATCTCATATGATATTTAAAATTAAATAATTTTTATTTGCTATTTTTTAGATGTTATTATAACACTTATAATATCAAAAAATAGTAAATAAAAGATCTAAAATATGATTTAATCAGATTAAATCAAAAACATGCAAGACTATTCTATAGAACTATTCTATTTCTAGAACTAGTCATGCATATCTTCTAATCTTAGATCCAAATCATTTAATTTTAATTTTTTCTGATTTTTAGATCTGATCACATCTCATGTGACATCTAAAATCACTTTATTTTTCTAATTAAAATAAATTTAAAATTCAGATCTAAATAATTTTAGAACCATGGCTCTGATACCAGTTGAAGGGAAATCCTGATTTTTCGGTCCAGGTTCGTTCAGATCTGATCAGATCAAGAGATATATTTCAAAAATTTTTTCTCTTGATCTCAATCAGATCTTGATATGTTTTAGATCTGATTCTTATTATTTTAATAAATAAAATAAAATAAGATAAATTAAATCAAATTTAATTTACCTGATTTGGGTAATCCTATTACCCTGTTGATGATCCTGATTGCAGCGGAAGGTTCTGGATCTAGCCACGCAAGCGCCTGGCCTCTACCGGTATCCACTCGGGTTGGATCTGGAGATCCTCTTCTTCTCTATCACATCTCCAAAAATTCAGATCTGGATCTGATCTGGAGGATCTTCAAAACTCTTTTGAAGATCAGCAGTCGTCCTTTGCAGCAGCGCAGCCTTCTTGCTTTTTGATCGCCTTTCTCTTGATCTGGAATCGCACCAACCAAGGTCCAAAACTCCTTTTGGACGTGGAGAGGCAAGGGGAGAAGAGGTTTGGCATGGAGGAAGGAGGGGAGAGGCAGCCTTGGGGCGTGGGTTTCTCAATTGAATTCATCTTAGAATTGAGTTGGGCGCAGGGTCTTATTTATAGACTAAGCTGTGATCCAACTCCTCTTCTTCCCAACCAATCACAACCCTTTGTGAAATCAGATCTAAATCTGATTGGTGGGAATAGAGTCCCCTGGATTCCTCCTTAGAGGGTGCCTAAGACCAGTCAAAGTTGGTTCTTAGAAGAACTCTAATTGGAATCCAAAAAGGAGATGGAGTCCTTGTCCAACAAGGACTCCTAGGCGCCTCCAACTTGGGCACACGCCTAGGGTGGCGTGCGCCCTTCCTCCTTGCCAGGTTCTGGCAGGGGGACAGGCCCCCACCAGCTCTCCAATAGGTGCATGACATGTGGTCAAAAGTCAAAGTGTCAATGGTCAACATTTGACCAGTCAAAGGTAGACTTTTGACCAAAGTCAAAGAACAAGAAATGGCAGGTGACCAAAAATGGCAGGTAATGTCTTACAAAATAAGACAACCTTTTCTGACTTGGACAACCTCCAGTCAGACCATATGAAGGCCTCTGATTGAGCACAAACTCCTTTGGCTCAGTCAGGACAACTTATTTATGATAGTAAAAGAAGAACGTTAGGTTCAATCGAGTGCTAGCACGATTTTTGAACCTAATTGAATCTCATTCAGATCAATTGAACTAGATCAGTTCAATTGATGATCACCAGATTCAAACCCTTGTTTGTGTGACCCAGTTAGGTTCAGTTCTGTATGGTAATGGGATATGTCATGATCTCTATCATCGACATCATCGAAACTCCTTTCGATGGATCAGAACTCTTCTGATTCGAACAGCTAGAATGATCGATCATCTAAATCATTCTAATTGCTCCCAAAATCCACCAGTGACACCTAGCAGTATATGGTGGCAACCCATCAGAGCTGAATGCGAACCTCTTGGTGCAGCTACCTGTGTGATTAAGTTCTTCTATCTTGAGCCCCGATCAGATTAGGGTTAAGGTGAACTCGTCAAACCCTAGTCTCTGTCATATGATGTAATCATTCGATTCGAGTCCAATGTGAAAATCTAAATAGAAACTCTTTCTATTATTTCACTCTGCCATGGCCATGGGCTTCTGGACTTGATTCTCATGATCATCATAGGGCTGCTCCTCTACCACCGAGGTAGATAGATTCCATCTTGATGCAATCCAGTTCCTACAATGAACATGCTATAGCCAACATACACCTCAGGGTTCCATATGGCTAGGAGACCGAGTAATGGTGTAGTCAAACTATAACACCCTCAAGGTGAACTGCCGATGCACCTCAGGTCAAAGAACCAGACACACTACTGCAGCATCGAGTCAGTCATTGACGAGAAGGTAGACTCCCTAATGACTACTCGAGGTGGTCACGCTCAGTGCCCTCGTT
>QRFJ01000501.1:458505-501486 GCA_006176705.1 Cocos nucifera
AGAAGTCCCAGTTCTTTAGTACCACACCTCGATGCCTAGTGAGGGCTGGCTCAGCAAGGCAATATGCGGATGGATTTTAGCATAGCTACCGGAAAAAGGTATCCTGATAGTCAATGCTTCACGTTGACTATAACTTTTGCCACCAGTCTAGCCTTGAATGTCTCCACATTCCATCTGCACCAAATCTTTCTTTGACAGATCCATTTACACCCATAGTACTATACTTCTGGTGGATCTACCAAGGTCCAACTTGGTTTGAGTGCATCGAGTCGATCTCTGACTTCATTGCCTCAAGCCATTTCTCAGAGTCGATGTCTGATATCGCCCATTGTAGGTTTGGATCATCATATGATCACCATTACCTATGAGGAACATTTCCTCTACATCCTCTGAAATAATACCTAAGTATCTTTCAGGGGGACGGGAAACTCTTTCGATCTACGAGGTGGAGAGGTAGTGTTCTTATTGCACAACTGATTTGGTTCCACTTGGTCCTTAGCTCTTTCCACTTGTGAGACTTTCTCATCAGCTTAATCTGCTTTCCAATGCAAACTATCTTGAATAAACTATTTTTCAAGAAATATGCATGTCAACTCACATCACATTATGGTCTTTCTGAAATATAGAAATAGATCCTAATATCTTTAGGATATCCTATGATCGAGCTCTAAAGACCTGAACTCTAAGCTTGTCGCTGTTTGTCTTTTGACATAAGCCGGACAACCCCAAATTCTGAGATGACTCAGACTTGTGTTCTTACCGTGCCATATTCTCATACGGTGTGGTAGGAACGGTTTTAGAGGAAACCCTATTCAGTAAATAGATTGAAGTTAACAATGAATGTCCCCAAAGAAAATCAGGGAGGTCTGTGAAGCCATCATGGTCAAACCATATCCAACAGAGTCCGATTTCTCCATTCTAGAAACTCCATTGAGTTGAGTGTTCCTGGTGGAGTCCATTGAGAGACTATGCCATTTTCCTAAGATAGTCTAGGATTCCGCTAAGGTATTTCACCTCCTTGATCTGATCGAAGCAACTTAATGGGTTTTCCAGTTTGTTTTTCTACTTCATGTATGAATTCTTTGAACTTTTCAAAAGCTTCAGACTGTGTTCATAAGATACACATACCCATACTAGACAGATCATCGGTAAGGTAATGAAGAGACAAAATTGCTCTAGCCGGCACATCGAAGGCTGCACACATCAGTGAGTACTAGGATAAGGAGATCTGTGGCCCTTTCCCATGTCCAACAAAAGGGAGTTTAGTCATTTTGCCTTGAAGACAAGATTCACAAGTTGGATAAACTCAAAGTCATGAACTAATAGCCCATTTTTCTCCAATTTGTTAATCCTATCTCTGCTATATGCCTAATCTCAGGTGCATAGATATCTGTCGTTTGGACTATCCCTAGGTCGTTTGGCATTCACGTTTTGCTCGATAAGTTAAAATAGGCTAATCAATATTGCAACTGATAAAGACCATTAACAAGAAATCATTTGCATTTTATTTCTTTCATAAAGAATGTTACAATGGTCCTTAAAGAAGGTGATCACATAACCTTCTTGTGCTAAGCATGAAACAGAAATCAAATTCCTGTAGCTGCAGGCAATAATAAACAGTCTTTTAAACTAAGTCTAAACCAGATGGTAATCGCAGAGGGTATGTTCCCAACGGCTAATGCAGCAGACTCTTGCCCTCCATACGTACGCGTAGGGATCATGTCTCCCATCCTCAGCCTCGGCCTATCCTCAAGATCCTGCATTAGAATTGCACAGATGAGCACTAGAAAACCAGAGTAAGCACCAAACTAGATTGCACGAAGAAACGTAAGTGTTAGATCAATAACGAGGCATACTCCAGAGACCTTTACTTCTTGTTCTTTCAGGGTGGCTAGGTAAGTAGGCAGTTCCGCTTCCAATGGCCGTCGCTGTTGCAATGGAAACACTTTCCTTTACCATCGACCTTCTTCTTCTTTGATCCTTCCACCTTTTGCTTTTTCACAGACTTCTTTTTCTTTCCATAAGACTTTTTTTTGGAAGAAGTCCGTTCCATAGCAAGAACTGAGCCTTTAGAATCTTTCATAGAAAGCTCAGTGGTAACCAGCATATTCATCAACTCAACCAAGAAATTTTGAAGTTTATGCATGTGGTAATTCATGATGAATTGCCCATATGCATCAGTCAAGGATTACAGAATAATATCGTTCTGCAGATCCAAGTCCAACTTCACACCGAGCTTCTCAAGCTCTTCCATGTCCTTGATCATTGTCAGACAGTGATCTTGGATTGACTGCCCATCACGCATCTTAGCCTTAAAAAGTCATTTTGTGACTTGATATTTGGCTGCACGACTCTGTTCACCAAACATCTCCTGCAGGTGAGCCAACATTTGGCGAGCAGTCCCGATATCCTCATGTTGGCGCTGGAGCTCATCAGACATCGAGCCCAACATGTAATATCTGGTCTTATTATCTTCGTCAATCCATTTTTTCAGAGACGTTCTCTGTTCAACAGATGGACGAGCTGGTAATGTGGGAGGGTCCTGGTCCAAAACATGTGTTAACTTCTCTGAACCCAAAATAATTTTGTAGTTCCTGAGCCAATCTTTATAATTGGATCCAGTCAGTCTATGTGTGTCCAGGATACGTGCCAATGGGTTTGACGCAGACATATTCCTTTAGAGAGTCAAAGATTCTAGTTAGATACTGTAATTTTGATTTGACCAATTTATTTAGGGATTTTATTTTTAAATAAATTAGCTCCCATTATTTTCTTGGATCCCTACACTCCCTCTATAGAGATGCGAAAATCTCCGCGATTGATGATTTCTAGTGGGTGGTGCGGTCTCACCAACTGACTCATCACCTCACCTAATAGTTATTGGTGATGGGTTAGCCAATGAGTGAACAACTCTTGTTCAATGATTCTCTAATCATGGTGCACCCAAACTTGGTCTCTAATTCATGAATCTCACCATATCCGGAATATTGATCCACTTCTTAGTTAAGTCAGACCCACCATTTGCATAGACTGGGTTCCTAATTGGGTCTCTCACCGTATCCAAAATATTGAGCCCAACTCATCCTCCAGCCCATAGCATCCAATGCCGAATAGACATGGTTGCGTCTTTCCGGTGCAACTGAGCCACTGTATCCAGTCGAGAACAATCAACCCCGGGAAGGGCCCGCACGTCTACAATGGTGGAAGACCTCGGACTTAATCTTTTCTTAGGGAGAATTAATTCAGGTCTCATTAAACTAGACTTGGCTTAGTCATAACAATTATGACTAACCTAGTGGCATGGGTTAGCTCGGATTATTGACCACCTCAGATCAGAACTGTGTCAACAGATATGGCCAGGTAAGTGAGACCGGTGGAAGGAATATGCCGTTAACTCGCACAAGAACGCATTCAGGTCGAGTAGCTTCCAATTAAAAACCAGTCGATCGTCTGTGCCAAACTTACCTTAGACACCAAATTGTTGAGTCAGAACCAATTGGGTTAGCCTACAATCCAGACTCTAACCTCTGAGCCTAATTAGGTCTTGCTTGATCGTGACTCGATCTTGACCCAGACTTAATCCTATTAGGCTGGTCAATTTAAGCATTGTTGATCCCATCTAACCAACTCTTGATTCGGTTTGATCAACCACTTAGACCTAATTGAGCTACCCAAGCACGAACCCAGTATTATGAATATGTCTTAGATCTGAAATTCTCAATTTTAGACCTAATTAATATTTCATAAACTTAATTCTTAATTAAGTTGGGTTCATAAACAAAATATGCACAATAAATCCTAGGGTTTCAGGATCTAGGGTTTTACAGAAAGTAAGTTTTGGATTTCTGATTAAGGACGAACACGCAGCACCCCTACACGTCATAAGAACACCCCATCGAATGGGAAGAGAGGGCCTTTAAACCCTTCTTCGTTCTTATGATCGGACGGCCAAGAGGAACGCCTTAATCAGAAACATTCAATACTACAAAATAATATCAGATCTATATCATTTATCTCATATACAAATTTAGATCTAATCAAGGCATATTTTGAATACATCTCATGTATCATAATCATGCATGTTTTCAGATCTAAATTATCACATAATAATCTAAAAAATTAGATTTAAATTGATCTAATCAAAATAAATTCTAATCTAGATAATTATGTAGAACTATTCTACAACTAGTCTAGACATGCATCAATCATATCTCATATGATATTTAAAATTAAATAATTTTTATTTGCTGTTTATCAGATGTTATTATAATACTTATAATATCAGAAAATAGTAAATAAGAAGATCTAAAATATGATTTAATCAGATTAAATCAAAGACATGCAAAACTATTCTATAGAACTATTCTATTCTAGAACTAGTCATGCATATCTTCATGTTCTTAGATCTAAATCATTTAATTTTAATTTTTTTGATTTCAGATCTGATCACATCTCATGTGACATCTGAAATCACTTTATTTTCTAATTAAAATAAAATTAAAATCAGATCTAAACAATTTAGAACCTGGCTCTGATACCAATTGAAGGGAAATCCTGATTTTTCGGTCCAGGTTCATCCAGATCTGATTAGATCAAGAGATATATTTCAAAAAATTTTCTCTTGATCTCAATTCAGATCTTGATATGTTTTAGATCTGATTCTTATTATTTTAATAAATAAAATAAAATAAGATAAATTAAATCAAATTTAATTTACCTGATTTGGGTAATCCTATTACCCGGTAGATGATCCTGATTGCAGCGGAAGGTTCTGGATCTTAGCCATGCAAGCGTCTGGCCTCTACCGGTATCCACTCGGGTTGAATCTGGAGATCCTCTTCTTCTCTATCACACCTCCAAAAATCAGATCTGGATCTGATCTGGAGGATCTTCAAAACTCTTTTGAAGATCTGCAGTCGTCCTTTTGCAGCAGCGCAGCCTTCTTGCTTTTGATCGCCTTTTCTTGATCTGAATCGCACCAACCTAAGTCCAAAACTCCTTTTGGACGTGGAGAGCAAGGGGAGAAGAGATTATGGCATGGAGAAGGAGGGGAGAGGCAGCCTTGGGGCGTGTCTAATTGCATTCACTTAGAATTAGGGTTGGGCGCAGGATCTTATTTATAGACCTCTTATGATCCAACTCCTCTTCCTCTCAACCAATCACAACCCTTTGTGAAATCAGATCTAAATCTGATTGGTTGGAATAGAGACCCCTGGATTCCTCCTTAGAGGGTGCCTAAGACCAGTCAAATTGGATTCTTAGTAGAACTCTGATTGGAATCCAAAAGGGAGGTGGAGTCCTTGTCCAACAAGGACTCCTAGGCACCTCCTACTTGGGCTCACGCCACCCTTGGCGTGCGCCCTTCTCCTTGCTAGGTTCTGGCAGGGGGACAGGCCCCCACCAGCTCTCCAATAGGTGCATGACATATGGTTAAAAGTCAAAGGATCAATGGTCAACGTTTGACCAGTCAAAGGTAGACTTTTGACCAAAGTCAAAATACAAGAAATGGCAGGTGACCAAAAATGGCAGGTAATATCTTACAAATAAGACAACCTATTCTAACTTGGACAACCTCCAGTCAGACCATATGAAGGCCTCTGATTGAGCACAAACTCCTTTGGCTCAGTCAGGACAACTTATTTGTGATAGTAAAAGAAGAACGTTAGGTTCAATCGAGTGCTAGCACGATTTTCTTGAACCTAATTGAATCTCATTCAGATCAATTGAACTAGATCAGTTCAATTGATGATCACCAGATTCAAATTCTTGTTTGTGTGACCCAGTTAGGTTCAGTTCTATATGGTAATGGGATATGTCATGATCTCTATCATAGACATCATCGAAACTCCTTTCGATGGATCAGAACTCTTCTGATTCGAACAGCTAGAATGATCGATCATCTAAATCATTCTAATTGCTCCCAAAATCCACCAGTGACACCTAGCAGTATATGGTGGCAACCCATCAGAGCTGAATGTGAACCTCTTGGTGCAGCTACCTGTGTGATTCAGTTCTTCTATCTTGAGCCTCGATCAGATTAGGGTTAAGGTGAACTCGTCAAACCCTAGTCTCTGTCATATGATGTAATCATTCGATTCGAGTCCAATGTGAAAATCTAAATAGAAACTCTTTCTATTATTTCACTCTACCATGGCCATGAATTTCTGGACTTGATTCTCATGATCATCATAGGGCTACTCCTCTACCACCGAGGTAGATAGATTCCATCTTGATGCAATCCAGTTCCTACAATGAACATGCTATAGCCAACATACACCTCAGGGTTCCATATGGCTAGGAGACCGAGTAATGGTATAGTCAAACTATAACACCCTCAAGGTGAACTGCCGATGCATCTCAGGTCAAAGAACCAGACACACTACTGCAGCATCGAGTCAGTCATTGACTAGAAGGTAGACTCCCTAATGACTACTCGAGGTGGTCACGCTCAGTGCCCTCGTTCTCTAATGAGTACCTATACTCTCGCTCTGGTGTCTCCACACCGTAGACTCAAGACTCATCTACTAAAGAGAAGCGATCATACACCAACCTTTCGGATCAATCACCATCCTCGTGATGATCCTATGGTCGGGAGCTGTTTATGAGTTAATAATGATTATTCATGTCTTAAATTTTCAACTCTTGAAAATATAAATTATCATTACCATTAACTCAAAGGATGTATCATAGACACTAAATACACAGGTGTGATAGAAAATAACCCATTTTATTGATTATAGTCAAAATTACAATTTTGCCCTTAGAAGTGTATTACAAGTGCCAGCCAATTCTAGCTTCTAGGGCACATATATCTAACACATCTATCATATTTTATAATCAAAATACGTTGTAATAGCAAGCAGTGTGTGAATGAATTTAAGCATGGCCACTAGCGAGAAGGTATCTTGATAATCAATACCTTCGCGCTGACTATACCCTTTCACTACTAACCTAGCTTTGAATGTCTCCATATTCCTATCTGCACCAATCTTTCTCTTGAAGATTCATTTATATCCAATAGGTACAATACCTTTAGGTGGATTTACCAAGATCTAGACTTGGTTCTTAATCTATTAAGAAACTATCCTGATTAGGGCTCTTAATCTTTTAACCAAGCAGATTTATCAATAAAGAACTGGATCTTTACCAACATCGGATCTAAAAAAAATAAGTAAAAAAAATCAAAGATCAATTGAGAAGGAACGAAAATCCTTATCAATGTTTGATCTATAGAATAATATATTGATCACTTTTTCTCTCTCAGCATGACAGATGAAAAACTTGGAGGAGACAGATCTTCTATTGGTAGAATAGACTTGTGTAGGTAGATGGTGAAGATAAATCAGAATCGTAGAAATGCTGGATCTCAAGTAGATGAAGGTTAAAGTGATAGAAAAAAAAGTGGGTCTCATACCCTCCCCTCATGGGGCAATTTTGGGTTTCACACACTCTCCCTCTCAGAGTGATTGACACAAGTATTTATGAATAAAATTATTCATGCATTCATTATCTCATTCATGAAAAACACATGGGTTTATATAGGACTCCAGGGGTCCTATTTCTTTAGGAATCCTATTCTTTTTATAAGAAAAAAATCAACCCTCCCAATAAAAAAATAAAATATTATGTATGGTTTTCAAATACAATAATATATCATATCTATCTTTTTATGGAATCATGAAAAAAAAATCAATCTTTTAACAAAATAAGTAAGAAATCAAGAATTCTTAAGGAATCCTAGAAAAGAAAAGAAACTCCATGTGGGCGCTTGATATCTGGCACAACTTAGCATGAGGATCCTTGGGCATGCACATGCTGGCATGTGTATTTTCTTTCTGGGCATGTGGAGGATGGTGGCTCCAAAGATGACGTGGACCAAGCTTGCTTCTTTATGATGGTCTCTTTTCAAATAAAGCTCTAATCCAATATAAACTCAAGTATGGTCCTATAGATCCAAAATTAAATATATCAAAAGAACTAATTGACTAAATCAAAAGAACTGAAACTCAATAACTGAAGTAGAGTTATTCTGATATGGCTTCTTCAATCCAAATTAAATCTAAATTATGTCGCTGGCTTCTGATGGCTCTGGTGTTCGTACCAATTCTCTCGAGATAGAGAAAACTCGACCCTATCGAGTGGGGGTCGATTCCACTCTGGTGATACTCAAGCAAATCTGGATCAATATGCTATAGCTCTTCTTGAGTGATCCAGATATCTTCAAACTCCGATCGACCTCGCCATCTAATTAAGTATCATTGATAGCCTCGACTTTGGATGGAGATGATCTGCTTGTCCAAAATTCTCTTAATCTGATCATACTTTGACATTTTGGCTAGTGGATACTCAGGAATAGGCTCTCTTATAAAGGTTAGTTCAGGCTCAAATGATTCACTAAGTAACCAAGTTGGCTCTTTATAGGCGACGAGATCTGCAATGTTAAAAGTAGAGCTAATCCTAAAATCAGAAGGTAGATCTATAACATACGCATTTGGTTCGATCTTCTTTAAAATCTTAAATTGACCTGCTCCTCAAGCATGTAACTTCTTAATGGTTTCTGATGGAAATCGTTCAGGTCTTATTCAAACCATCACATAGTTTTCTTCCATAAATTTTTGGGCATGTCGATGAGAATCTGCATTCTGTTTATAAACTTTATTGCTAATATTAATTTTTTTACTAATCTCTTTATGTAGACTCTTGACATGCTATGCAAATGACTCTACAGATTCAGAAATTCTAGCATCCATCGACAATGGGATAAGGTCTATTGGTTTTCTAGGTTGATATCTATGAACTACTTCAAAAGGACTCATGTCAATGGACCTATTAATAGAGCTATTATATGCAAATTAAGCTCGGGGCAATAAAAGATCCCAGTTACCCATATGTTCCTCAGTCAAGCAATGCAACAAATTTTTAAGACTCCTATTGACCACTTCAGTCGAACCACCTATTTGTGGGTGAAAGGTAGAAGAAAATTTTAATTTTGTGCCTAGAAGGTGTTATAGAATTTTCCAAAAGTAGCTCATGAATCTAACATCCCTATTAGATACAATGGTTTTGGATAATCCGTACATTTTAACAATCTCATCAAAGTACATTCTTGCAACTTTTGATGCATCCGATGTTTGGCAATAGGATAAAAAATGGGCCATTTTTGAAAATCTATCTACAACCATTAGAACAAAATCATGCTTCCTAACTGTCTTAGATAAGCCTAAAATAAAATCCATGCTAACATTTTGCTAAGGACAGTCTAAAATAGGTAAGGATGTGTATAGGCCAGTGTTCTATTTTCTCTGCTTGGCGATGCCACATATTCTACACTAAGCAATAATTCGAGCGATATCTCTTTTCAGACTTGGCAAAAAAAAATTGAATTTCTATCAATTCTTTGATTTTATTCCTATCAAAGTGTCCAGCTAATCCTCTAACATGTAGTTTTCAAACTAAAAAATCTCTTAAAGATGTATAGGGAACACACAGTTTAGCTCCTCTAAACAAGTAATTATCCTAAAGGATATATTCATTGTATTCTCTGGATGGTCCTTTTCATAAAATGATAAGTATACTGCCAAAATCTGGACACTCCTCATAATCTTCTTTAATCTTTTCAAAATCAATAACCTCTGCACTAATGGTGGACAACAAAGTATAATGACGACTCAAGGTATCAGTAGCGTGATTCTCTACATCCGCATAATGTTTCAAAATAAAAGTATAGTTTTGCAAAAGCTTGACCCACCTACCATGTCTATGATTCAGCTTCTTTTGAAAATTCAAAAATCGAAAGGCTTCATGGTGTGAGTACAAAATAAATTCTTATGATAGTAGATAATATCTCCAGTATCTTAGGACTTAGACTACCACATAAAACTTCGTCATAGGTAGAATACTTTAGTTTAGAATCATTAAGTTTCTCGCTAAAGTGTGCTATCAAATGACCTTCTTGACTAAGGATACCACCAATCTCAACTCCTGATGCATCATATGCTACCTCAAAAATCTTGAAAAAATTAAGTAGACGTAAGACTGGAGCGTGGGTCATTTTATCCTTAATGTCTAGGAAGGCTATATTGGCTGCCTTAGTCCATTCAAAATTTTTCTTTCTAATACAGTCAGTGATGGGTGCGGCTATGTGCTAAACCCTTTTATGAACCTATGATAAAAGATTGCTAATCTATGAAAACTTTGCACATCATGTACACTCTTGGTTACTAGCCATTCAACTATTGCTCTAATCTTTTCAAGATTGGCAGACACACCATCAGGGATAATAATAAAACCTAAGAAGATGACTATGAGAATTTATGATGCTCCCAAGCCTTGGGAGGCCACAGGTGGAGACTAGGACAAGAGTGGTCCTAGGGTGGAGGCAGTGCATAGCCCTCCACGGGCTCGAGATTTGGGTGTCCGAAATCTTAAGGGGCTTGGTTGGATCTTTGAAAATCTAGGACACAAAGTAGAGCAAGAAACCAAAGTCGAAAAATTGAAGACTGTAGAAAAGAAGTTTTTTGTAGATTAGTCAGCTCAGTTTGAAACTAGGTTGGCTAAGTCTCAGAGCACAGGACAAATAGAAGGTCGCATTTGGGATTGTAGGCATGGCACAGAAATTGGGCTAGCTTAGTCAGAAACTGAGTCGACCCAATCTCAAATTAGTCGGCTCAGTGCTGAGACTGAGTCGGATCAGTCCGTGGGCAGAATTATGCATGGATTCTATTTGGACTAGGATAGGAACTTATCCTAGTGGTTTTAAGGCCTAGTTCAAGAGGTCTTAAGGGGGCTAATTCATGTATGGATTGAGTTTAGATCTAGAGATGAGAGCATGGGAGAGATGGGTATACATGGACTTGGTGAGTGCTTTCATGTATTGCGTGAGTTGAAAAATTTTTTGGTCAGACCTAATGGCTATGTATAAATACATAGATTGTATTAAGATTTCATTAATGCTGTAGAATACAGATCTTTTCTCCTTCAACTCTCTCTTCTTCTCTTCTCTCTAGAGTTGCCACCCCAAGATTCTTGAAGAAGCCCTAGAGAGAGGGGGCATTTCCCTCAAGCCTAAGGAGGGAGGTGCCCCATCATAGATCCAGATGGAGGATCAATGGTTTGCTGTCCATAGAGAACATCATAGGTTCCTTCAGATCCGTACTAAAGATCAGGGGCTTTCACAACATGGTATCGAGGCTTGTGATGCCAAGGATGATTGGCATTCAAGCGATACCATGGTTCCTTTAATTGGTATTAGAGTGAGGTGATACCAGTTGGTGCGCTTTCATTTGGTATCAGAGCCTGATGGTGCATGAAAGGAAAGAAGAAGTCGTACAAGGTAAAATCAAAAATCTGCACAAGAATTTCAAGGTATGTCTCAACTCTATTTTTGTTGTTGCTGTGGTTTGACCAATCAGGAGCAGTACGTTAAAGGTGGAGGCTGAGAGGATTAATGAAAGAAATTTTTTCAGGATGGAAGGATTGGGTGCATGATTTGTTAATCGATCTTGGTGGAAAGATTGGAATATATAATGATTATGTGATAGATAGGGAGCGCTGAAGTGCTGCAGTAGCATTTTCTTAAAAATGTGGGGTAGAGAGAGGCTCGACGGTGCAGCAATCAAGGAAGATATCTTAGCAGAGAGCATCAGAGTTCTCTAGAAAGATGGATAGTGTGGGACTATTGAAGAGAGATTTTTCAAGAAATAATGGTCGAAGGAAGGCTGAAGAAGCGACTATAAGTCCTTCGATGTCAGGAAGGCAGGAAAGTAGTTGGGGGTGCATTCAGTAGTTCGACCAGAGCATGAATTTACAAAGCCTTGGGGATAATGGAGATGGATGATCCATGGAGGTCCAGCAAGTTAGGACTGGAAGGCTGTAGAGCGGTGTAGAGACAAGACTAGAGAGCACTAAAGTGTTGTAGTAGTGCTTCCCTAGAGGCATGGGGCTGAGAGAGGCTCAGGGGTGCAGCAGCCAAGGGAGGTATCTCAGTAGATGGTGTTACGGGCATCTTAGGAAGATCGGGTGCAAGTCTTAGGAAGAGCTAGGAGGTCTCAGGGAGCATCAGGGGCATCAAGTAGCCAGAAGTATCATAGATCGGGTTTCTTTTGTAGGGGCACCAGGGAGAGTCTTGGTTCAGGTGGTGGATGGTTCTTCGGACGCAACTGAAGCGATAGTTGGTGTAGGGACAGAAGAGAAGGACTAGGATGGAATTTCTTAGGGTTCAGTCACTGAATTCCAAAGAGTTGGATGAGCTCTTGGGTTTCGAAGATGCCCACGGGTTACGGAGGTATTCGAGAAGGCTTCGAAGGGATCCACAGAGCATGGAGGGTTCGAAGGGACAGCAATGATGTTCGAGGTGCAGCAACAGGCTTAGGAGTGCAGCATTGAGTCGTTGGCCTTGAGGAACTCAATGATAGAGTTGGCTTCTGCAGCATTAGATGGACTTCAGATATAGGTGGAGCTTGGGAAAGGTGGCTTCATAATTGGAGAGAAATTTAACATGAGTTCAGAGCAAAGGGGTGTGGAAGGATCGATATTCTAGCACCAGCATCGGTGATGCATAGTTTCAGATGGAGCGGCATGTGCAAATGGATAGGTATAGTTCTGAGGAGACTATGTCAGAATTTACAGTGAGTGTCGATACAAAAATGTTGCGGATTCTCCTGAAAAGTCCAAGAAAGGTGATGCAGCTGCTAAGCAGAAGGGATTCTATAATTTAAGATGGTGTAGAGGAGCAAGGCAAGGTCTTCAGTGGTGGAGGCGGTCATCCCAAAGAGCCTCAAAGGTGCACAACAACTGAAAAAAATTAGCAAAGACGATGATTGCACAAGGGACTGTCAAGGTGCGCAGGGACAGTGGGATTGTGTAGGAAGGCATTGCCAAGGCTTGGGAGCATCAAGATGAAGATTGTGAGGATTTATGGTGCTCCCAAGCCTTGGGAGGCCATAGGTGGAGACTAGGATAGGAGTGATCCTAGGGTGAAGGTGGTGCATAGCCCTCCATGGGCTCGAGGTCTGGGTGTTCAGGATCTTGAGGGGCTTGGTTGGAGCTTAGAAAACCTGAAACATAAGATGGAGCAAGGAACTAAAGTCGGAAGATTGAAGACTGCAGAAAAGAAGCTTTCTGTAGGTTAGCCGGCTCAGTTTGAAACTGGGTCGGCTAAGTCTCAGAGCACAGGACAGATAGAAGGTCGCATTTGGGACTGTAGGCATGGCACAGAAACTAGATCGGCTCAGTCTAAAATTAAGCCGACTCGGTCTTAGATTAGCCAGCTCAGTGCTAAGAGTGAGCCAACTCAGTCTATGGGTAGAGTTATGCATGGATTTTGTTTAGACTAGAATAGGGACTTATCCTAGCAGTCTTAAGGCCTGGTTAAAGAGATCTTAAAGAGGCTAATTTATGTATAGATTGGATTTAGATCCAAGGGATGAGAGCATGGGAGACATGGGAGTATATGGGCTCGGTGAGTGCTTTCATGTATTGGGTTAGTTGAAAAGTTTTTTTATCAGACCTAATGGCTATGTATAAATACATAAGTTGTATTAGGGTTTTATTAATGCTGTGGAATATAGATCTTTTCCCTCTCAACTCTCTCTTTTTCTCTTCTCTCTAGAGTTGCTACCCTAAGATTCTTGAAAAAGCCCTAGAAAGGGGGAGCATCTCCCTCAAGCCTAAGGAGGGAGGCGCCCCATCACATATTTAGGTGGAGGATCGATGGTTTGTTGTCCATAGAAAATGTCACAGGTTCCTTCAGATTCGTGCTAAAGATCAGAGGCTTTCGCAACATGGTATCGGAGCTTGTGATGCCAAGGATGATTGGCGTTCGAGCAATACCATGATTTCTTCAATTGGTATCATAGCAAGGTGATGCCAGTTGGTGCGCTTATAATGACATGGTCTGTCATGAAAGCACATTTCTTAAGATCAGCATACAGGCTTTCTACTCTAAGGTTGCGTTTGGTGTATTACTAGATGGTGGTAATGTAGATTACCTGCAATCTGGATAGATTGTCAATAATGTTTATTACTATGTTTGGTACATGCAGGTAATATTGAAGTAAAATTACTGAAAATCTTGATTGATACGTTTGATATGACAATCAGATTACTGATAATGTAACATCAAATTTTTAAAATATTCTTAAATCAAATTTATTAAAAATCACATCCCACACATAAAATATAAATATATATTATATATTATATATTATAATATATAATAATATTATATTCTAATATATATTTATATTTATAATATATATTATAATATATCATTATAATATAATATCATTATAATATTATTATTTTATTATCATATATAATTATATTATAATAATATAATATAATATAATATAATATAATATTATAATATAATATTATCATAATATAATATAATATTATATTATATATATTTTTTGATGAGGATATTTTTGTCTAAACTTATCATTATCAAATTACTAAATATTTGGTAATCTGAATAGCCACCCATTTCATTGATAATTCATATTACTTCTTATGAGGTAATCTGGATTACCTGGCAATCTGGATTACCTCTTTTAAATTACTAGCAATCTGGATAAATTGGAGTCAAACCATCTGATGCACTTTATTCATAAAAAGAGGACACTTGATGAAAATGAAAAGGTTTTAAGAGAGTTTTGGTTGTATCTTTCATGCAAAAGAATGATTGTTCTTTTTTTATGATGTATGCTGTTGGATCATATTTTATATAGCTTTCAAGCATATCAATTAGCTTCATGATTATGCTAGGGATGGAAGGAAGAGGTTCACGGTATTTTGAAAGTCTTGAAAAACACTTTCCAATAGTACGTATCGTGAAAGAAGATTAATGAAAGATACAACTTAAACCTGCCGACATATGGGATGCCTCAGCTAATGTAACATGAGGGTCACTTGTATTATAAAAGGACTATTTATAATGGTCAAAATTAGAATAAGTAATTTCATTTACAGTACAGTGGACAGGCAAACCTTGAGTTCCTAATTCTGCTTCTTGACATGGCCAACAAAAGGGTTCTAATCCCTAGCATCTTAATTTAGTTGGAGCTCCATTTCCTGGGCTATTCATTTTAACTGATGCAAGCTTGATTCAGGTTTTGCAGCAGGAAAAAAAAAAAAACTTTGATGAAGGTACAAAACATAGGATGTTCATCTTGTGCTTTGGGTTCTTTGATGGTGATTGGAACCTCTTACATATGGTTTCCAGAAAGAGAAATTCTTTTTATATCATGGGCGGGGACATCACCGCGGTGTACAAAATATTTTTCTTCCAAAAATCACTGTGCTCAGAGAAACATGCAGCCTTTTTATTCCCTGCTAGTCTCGGAAGGTGGGTAACAGATCTCTCGACAACCTGTTAGGCATATTTAGTTGGATCTGACTAGCTAGACTAGGTTGTATCATATGAAACCACCATTCAATCGTGTACACCATGGATCTTGAAATGTTCCAAACTCTCTTATTCATCCGCATAGCTCTTAAAGCGAGCAGCTAATGATCCAATGATGGGTTCATATGAAGAAAGGTTGACCTTCTTTTGTCCGAAAGATACGCTCTTGGTCCTTGGCTAACATGGATTGATTCAATTCAAAAATTAAGAAAACCGGTTACAATTGATCTGGCTTTGGAATTGACCTCAACTTGAGCCAGTCCGTCCTTTTCTTCTTACCCAATTGGTAATTGTAAGTTATCTTTGGGATTGCAATTGCATCGTTGACACGGTCTTTTTACTCAAATTCAACCAAGGGAGACCATCCACTGATCGGTGATCCCCACCGAGTTAAAGCGAATCCAATTTAGGGTCATTTAAGTAAAGTCAACCTCGATTAGAGGGCAGGCCGCAGCACAGGCTAATAAGGGCGACCATCTGTTCATCATCTGAACCGTCCAATTTTCGAATTAAAAATCAGACGGCCGGATCTCGTTGGAGTTTCATCCGGAGGCGCTCCAAATTTCAAATCCCCTCTGTCGATCCCGCTCCCCCTTCAAACAAAACAGAAACAAAACCAAATAGAACGCAGAGAGACAGAGAGAGAGCCCTTACTCTCCTCTCGTCACCATTAACGGAGCTTCGAAGTCTCTGAAACGCTTGCTCTCCGCCTCTGAGATGGGTTCCCGCCACGACAAAGATAAGGCTGTCAACGTTCAGGTGCTCCTACGTTGCAGGTACCAAACAAGGAAAGCTTTTCTTTTGGGATTGCTTCTCTTAGGGTTATGTTTTTTCCTCTTTTTCTTGACCTATGGCTAGTTCCGTGGTGTAATTATTGTTACGAGATTGTAATTTCGGTTCCAGATGGTATTGATGTAGTTGGGTTGTGATTTCTTACTTCTGGCGACTTGATTCCTTGATTTTCCGCAGACCATTCAACGATGACGAGCTGAGGAGCAACGCGCCGCAGGTCGTGACCTGCAACGAGTACCAGAGAGAGGTCGCCGTCACGCAGACCATCGCAGGGAAGCAAATTGATAGGGTTTTTACGTTCGACAAGGTACCTGCTATTAATTTTTAGGGATTCTTTTTAGTGTGTTACGATTTGCTAATTCCTATTATATATCTGCTTTTTTATTATTACTTCTTGTTATTTGGAATCAATTTGTTGGGAACGTATACCATGAGAACTGATTTGAGTTTTTTTTTTTTTTTTCCTTTTAAGATTTAAACATCAGACTGATCCAATTAGGTTAAAGCGTGCTTGCTTGGATGATATAATCCCTTGACAAAAGGATGGGGTTTTGATTACTCTTGGAGTGAATGCCCCCAGGGTGCGGTGGTATAGGGTGAAAAATGTGGATATAGGGTAGTAAATGTGGGGATTAACCTCTCCTAATCTCAAAAAAAAAAAAAAAAAAAAGAAAGAGAAAAAAGAAAAAAAAAGAGTTTAAGCTGTTTCTTCCTCTTCTGCATTTGAGATACCAACATATTGCCAAGGTAGCTTTTTCCCCATATGATAAAAAAAAAATGAAATTTTGGTATGACAGTTTATCAGGAAAGTTCTTTTAATGAGATTGGGTCTTATTCATTCACTAATTTTTTTGTACACTGAGAGTGGAATTGACCGTTCTAACAGCATTGCATTTGTAATTAATGTATTCAATTGAGACATGGTCCAAAATGTTTTACACTTTTTGTATACTGTGGGAAGCAAAAAGAATTACCAGATTGTTTGGCCGTAAGAAAATATAGAAGGAATGTATAATGTGAAGATGGCTGGACCTATTCATTTCTTTTCTTTAAAAAAAAAAAAAAGAAAACTAATTTGATAGAGTCGTACATATGGAACTTTATTACTGGGTGATGCATGAAGTATGATGCGTATAATTGGTGCCACATATATGTGTTTAAAATTGAGGCTTTTCTAAAAGATTGTCCTTGCCTTTTGACCCTTTTACCATTTTCACTAGCTTTTATCATTGTCTGTTATTTAATTGGTATTACAATACTGGAGTTAATTAGGTTCTCAATACACAATCATTTTTCCAGGAGATTCAGGAAACTTGTGTTGTCGGTACCCCTGTTTCTTCTTGGAAGTGATCTAAACATTTCTTCTTTCTGGTTGAGCTTGATAAAGTTGTAAATTGATATTATTTCATGCATGAATATATCTTTCCATAAAAATCTTTGCTAGTTCTCATGATTAAAACTTTATCCTTAACATTAATCTATAAGCAGATATTATAATAAAATCTCTTTGAAACTATCACTTTAAAGCTGGTGCTGATACAAACATGTCTCCATCTCTTTAGAAGATAGAGCTAATCAGGAGCTAATTAATATAACAGTGATTTTGATTGAAATAGATTTAGTTAGGAATAGGATGTCTTCCAAGGAAACTAGAGTGTGACACCAAAAGGTTTTTGATCTTTGTTAAACATTAAAAGTTGATTTTGTTTGTGGAAGATTTAGTTTAATCGTGTTCCTAAATTTATCTCCAGAGGAAGTACTCTGCAATATGCTCAAGACACATGGAATCTTCTTTTGTGCTGCTAAAGCTCCAAAATTTGCATCTTCTGTGTGTTTGATGATTTTCCCACATGGAATCTTCTTTTGTGCTGCTAAAGCTCCAAAATTTGCATCTTCTGTGTGTTTGATGATTGCCCCATCCATTTCAGATTTTACTTTTGTCTCTAAACTAGGTCAATGTCTATCGCATTATTACATACTCTAGTCAATTGCGAGTTGTTGTTGGCTTGCATGGAAATGCAGATGTACAAATCTGTATGACCCATATGAAATGATATTGCATCGCAATTGATTTATTTAGTGAGCTAATCTGTACTACATTATGATGTGAACTCGTTTGCTGTTTGCAGTTGTTTAAGGAACTGACTCCACATGCTCCTCCCTACTCCCTCCACTTGTGAGCTGTGTATTTGAGCTACCCTGCTTGCTTTGTTTTTCTCTTGCATTTTGCCTACCGACCAAATACTTGCTGTATAAGATTGCACATGTGGAGCATATGTCAGGAACAAGTCACGATTGAGTATCATTTTCAAGCCTATACATAGGTAGACTACTAACTGCTATTCCACACGTGCTTTTGTACCCTATGTTTGTCAGAGTTGATCACATAATATCTACCTTGAAGTCATTGCATGGAACCTTTTTTGCAACTAGCTGGTGGATGTAGGAGTTGGGGATACTGGTTGAGACCTTGAAAGATGGCAGTGCCTTTGCAGGACTGCAAATCTGTAGAAGAACATTAAAGTAGTCTTTGATTTGTATTGGTGGTCACTCTTTGCTTGCCAAGCTAAGGATCTCTGCCTCCTAGTGGGACTGAATTGTGTTACACTCCAAAAGACAACAATTGCTAGTTGGTGAAGCTCGGCAGTGTTGGTAGATGCAAACGATTTTTGTCCTTAGAGGTGTCTGCAACGCTGGTTATATGCAACCAACTACACTTTGCAAATTGGCTTGCTAGTTTGCTCACAAGCTTGGATTCACTAATTATGTTGTGGATTTATTGAAGTTTCTGCATGGTATCTTGACCTGTACTGATGTGCTAACTGTATGATAATTTACAAATGAATGGTCCCCAGGTCTGTTCAATGCAAAAAAAAAAGTTTAGAAAACATCTATCTTGCTCCTTATAGTGCATTTGATATGACCTTTCATTGCAGCAGCATGTATTCTTATTATAGCATTATCCTCAACATTTGACATGAATGTTCTGTAATTCCAGAACGTCAGTATGTTTTTAGATACGGGGTCAGACATATATGGGTTCTAAGTACATATTTTCACAGGTCTTTGGTCCCTCAGCTAAGCAGAAAGATCTTTATGACCAAGCAGTGGTTCCAATTGTGAATGAGGTCTTAGAGGGTTTCAATTGTACTATATTTGCTTATGGTCAAACTGGCACAGGAAAAACTTATACAATGGAAGGTGAATGCAGGAGAGCCAAGGTAAGATGCGATTTAGATTAGAAAACATTTTTGTTGCCTACCATCATTTCAAAATTGGTTTCTTAACCTATTAACTGCTTAAAACTAATTGCCCTTTACAAATATATGGTGCTGTAAGATGATGGTTTTTAATCTTATGTCGAACCCATACTTGCAGAGCGGGCCTAAAGGTCAGTTACCTGCAGATGCAGGTGTCATACCAAGAGCGGTCAAACAGATTTTTGACACATTAGAAAGCCAAAATGCTGAATACAGTGTCAAGGTTACTTTTCTAGAGTTGTATAATGAGGAAATCACCGATTTGCTTGCTCCAGAAGAGTTATCCAAAATTGCTATGGAGGACAGGCAGAAAAAGCCATTACCTCTCATGGAGGATGGTAAAGGAGGTGTGCTGGTAAGAGGCCTAGAGGAAGAAATAGTAACAAGTGCAGATGAAATCTTTTCTCTTCTAGAAAGGGGGTCTGCAAAACGTCGTACTGCGGAGACTTTACTAAACAAACAATCCAGGTGATACTTTGCCATTGTCTTGATCTATTTCTCATATAAATGCTTCTGCTTATTTAATCCTTTTTATTTTATAATTTCAGTCGGTCACATTCTCTATTTTCCATTACCATTCACATCAAAGAGGCAACTCCAGAAGGTGAAGAGCTGATCAAATGTGGGAAATTAAATTTGGTTGACCTTGCTGGGTCAGAGAATATTTCTCGTTCAGGTGCCAGGGAGGTAGTGCATTATATTCAGACTTTTATTCTACTGTGATTTCTGTCAGCTTGTTTTATTAGTATGGTGCTATTAGCTATCTGATTTAGTTCTATGATTTATAATTTGGAACCTGTTCTTAAATCTCCACCATATTAAGCTGTTGGTTTTTTTAAAAGGGTCGTGCAAGAGAAGCTGGAGAGATAAACAAAAGCTTACTTACACTGGGCCGTGTTATTACTGCTCTTGTTGAACATCTAGGACATGTCCCCTACAGGTTCGAACTTCAAACTCTGAAGCATACCATACTTTTATGATTTGTAGCTGCTCCTCTTCATATTCCAGCCCCTTTTTTTAAAGTTTTATTTCTTGGACATGCAGGGACAGCAAGCTGACACGTTTACTTCGTGATTCACTGGGTGGAAGAACTAAGACATGCATAATTGCTACTGTATCACCATCTGTACACTGTCTTGAGGAAACCCTTAGTACACTAGACTACGCTCATAGAGCAAAGAACATAAAGAACAGGCCTGAGGTGCTTTATTCTTTCCCTTTTTTATGTTCGGATAATGTAATTTACTTTGGTGTGTAGTGAGGAAAACAGTCAATTCCTTTCTTTAGATGCATGCCAATTTCTTTCATCGTGTGCTAACTTGGCATGTACATACATCATTAAGAAGGTGTTTTTTTTTCCTGCAGTTTCAGAAATCATTTAGAGAAAATTTTTGAAAAGTGCTGTCTGAATGTGATTTGCAAAGCATAAATGTGAGCCTTCATAGGCAATTCTCTAGATGAAAGAAAAATGTAGGGCACATCTGAAGATCACAAACTGTGAATTCCACTTATGTTTATTGTGGATTTGAATATCACTTACTTGAAGCTTATGTTGTTTTATCACTTTTAGCCAGTCTGTCAATTTGACATTATCATGAATTTAAAAGGAATTGATTTGTTTACAAGACCCTCACAATTAATCTGTCTTGGTTGTAGTAAAATGTAGCTTTCCCAAAACTGGATCGGCTGATCCAGTTCATCTGTTTTTGTTGATATCAATGGAACATCTCTACCTTGTTAGCTTATCTGCATTGTCTATGTATTATATATGAATGTGAAATATGTTCCTAAGTATTGCCCTATGAAAAAATGTTTTTTCAGAATAAAATAACAGTAATCCATCTTTATATCTGTCTTCTTTGTATTTAATAAAAGGTAAATGGATCTAACATCATTTGAAGATCCATAGATTGTAGCAGAATGTGTGGTCTGTGAACGAGAATTGACTGACTCATGAGCAAAATGTTCTTTTCTTTTAACTACTCAATTCATCTAGTCATTAGAATAAAATATCAATATTTCTTTTTGTCTTTAGCTATCCCTGCATCTAAGAGAAGTAAACTAATCTATTGTCAATTCAATGATCTGTAGATGTAGCAGAATACGTGGTCCCTCAATCAGGGCAGACTGGCTCGCATTCCAAATGTTCTATTTCTTTGAACTACTAAATGCTTTTTTTCTGTACTCAAGACAGATCTGCTTATGATAGTTCACAGTATATTCTAATAGTGCCAATATTTTGATGTGAGAGAATGATAGTGCCAATATTTTATTCAGGCTTTTTCACAATTTCATTTATTCCTGTTGAACTAAAAATTTGGGACAAGGCTTGTATGTCATCCTCATGGAACACTGACGGTTATGAGTTATCTTAATTTCTGTTGCTTTTAATTGCAGGTAAACCAAAAAATGATGAAGTCTACATTAATTAAAGATCTATATGGAGAAATTGAGCGTCTTAAAGCAGGTGATACTCATTTTGTGGCAGTCAATTGTATCTTCCAGCATTATCAAATGGCCTAAAAATATTTCCTTTTTCAGAGGTGTATGCTGCTCGTGAGAAAGTTGGAGTTTACATACCAAAAGAACGATACTACCAAGAGGAGAGTGAAAGAAAGGTGTTGGGCTACCTATCCTATCCACCTCTCCCTCCCTCCCAAACCACCACACACCCTGGCCACCCCTTCCCAACCCCCCGCAATCCCACCCACCAAAAAAAAAAAGAAAAAAAATAAAAAATTGTAGCAATTACATTAAATGTCAGTTCCATAAAACATGAAATAATCTCTCATAATAGGTTTTAATTAATCTTAATGCAAGAAACAAGCTACCACAAGTATCCTGAATGTCATCAACTCCTGTCTAGGGTGTATGCAGCCATGAAGCTTCAACCCACATATGTTTGATCAGCTTTGAGTCAACACGTATTCACTCATACCATAATTCTTTTATAGTATTAACCTCAGTTTTTGTTTTTTTTTACTATTGTCTGCAAACCTACTGCTGAAACCTTCACTGTGATTTCCAGTAACGTTTATATTGTGCAATATAACTTGCCTTATTATTTATGATGTTTACTGAGTCTGTATGTTTTGTTACATAAAGGCAATGACAGAACAAATGGAGCAAATGGGGGTCTTGCTAGACAACAATCAAAAGGTCAGAACAATTTTTGCGTGTCCTTAATTTATAAATCGTCCTGCATAAGATTTTCAGGTTCTGAGTCAGTATTTATCTCTGCATTTCATGAATAGCATATTGAGGATCTGCAAGAAAAGCATAATGCTCAGCTTCAACAGTCTTCTGACCTGAGCAAAAAGCTTGACGCAACAGAGGTAATATGAGTCAGAATCTTTCTAGGCCCTTTCTTTCATTTTTTTTTTTTAAATTAAAATTTCACACAACTGTTCTAAGTTCTTTCAATATGCAGAAAAGTTTGGAGTATACTAGTAAGTTATTGGCTACTGCTAGAGACGATCTGAAGCTAGCTCAATACACTATGAAGGAGAAAGACTTTATTATATCAAAGCAAAGGAAAGCAGGTTTGCATAATTAATAAATGTTTAATGTTTCAAAAACTATATAAATTCCTTAATCTTTGCAATGCATGAAACAGAAAATGCTTTGGCGCATCAAGCCTGTGTTCTGAGATCCGACTTGGAAAAATCTATATGGGATAATGCTTCATTATTTTCTAAAATAGGTATATTTTGCTTTTAGTACACTGCTGTACTTGCACAGTAAGCTGCCGAGGTTATTGCTTAATATGTTCTCATATTTATTTAAACATGATCCACAGCTAGAGAGGACAAATTGAATGCTGCCAACAGATCTATGGTAAACAATTTTCAAGCTGATCTTGCAGCAAAGATTGGAACACTTTGTAATACTGTTGTTGCAGCCTTGGATCGACAAAATGAACACCTTCGGTCTGTTGAGAAACTATGTCAATCTAGTCTTGATTTCCATGATAAGGTACCTATGCTGATGAAGAGGTGTCATCACTTCCAAAATTTACTTTCTTGATCTTCAGAAACTTTTATCATTTAGTTACCTTCCTATTTGTTTATTGATATTATGCATTCAGGCAATATCAGAAGTGACAAGGAAAGTGTTATCTTCAAGAGCTTTGTACATTTCACATGTAGAAGCGGTACATAATGTAGTGCGCTTGCATAAGGCAAGTAGCAATGCCAGCCTAGAAGAGGTGTCATCTATGATTTCTACCAATAGCTGCTCTCTTGATCAGGTGAGTAGCTACATGCATCTGGGTTTCTGAATTCACACCACAACCATTCTCATTTCGCTACACAAAGGCTGTTTTTTCAAGCACAAAGGCTGCTTACTTTTGCATCAGTTACTTGCTTTTGGGGAAGGAGAAGCAGATCAGATTTTTGGGGATCTGCAAAGGATATTGTCAAATCACCGTGGAGAGATAGCACATTTCACTCATGAACTTCGTGAGGTTTGCTATTTAATTTTTTTTTTTTTTTTTGTTCCCATGGTCATATTTCGTGAAAGTAATGAGAACCTAGTTCATTGGACTTTGCTGATGTTAAATTGTGCAGAAGTTTCAAGTTAGTTCTGATCGGACAAGGGAAATGTCCAAATTTATTCTTGGGCTGCTTGATAGGATAGGGGAGGAAACAAAAGAATTTCAGAATGACACAACTTTGGTACATGAGGCTCAGGTGAAGAGCATTGCTGAGTTTCGAAAGGCATATGAGGTAAATAGTTTGCAATATGTTATGATCTGGTACTGCAAATTTGGCTCAATAGATCATCTAATAGTTGAAAACTATAAGCAGGAGCAATCTAGATCTGAAGAAGAGAAACTTTTAACAGACATTACCAATTTGGTGTCCAATCACATGCGTCGACAGAAAGAGTTGGTGTGTCCTGATGTTCTATCATCTTATCTGGATATTTTGGTTCTGGTTTACAGAGATATCATAAGATGATTTGGCTTACAGGTGGATGTGAGGCTCTCTGGATTGGGAGATGCTGCTCAAAATAGCAAACTAATTCTGGATAACCATGCATCATCAATGGACATCGTTACAACTGATGCCAAGAGGAAGTGGGAAGAATTTTCTAAGCAGGCGGAGCAAGATTCAAAAGATGGTTCTAACATTTCAGCAGCAAAACATTGTCGCATGGAACTCCTGCTCCAACAATGGTCCGTTCTAGTAGCCCTCTTTGTTCCTCTCTTTTGCTTTCATTGGTCCATCTTCTTATTTTTCTTACTGCATTCTTTGTATGATGCCAAAGTACAAACACTGCCGATGCTGCTTCTCAACAGTGGAAGAAGACACATGCATCTGTTAGTGAGATGAGCAGCAAACATGTTGCTGAAATGGAAGCACTTGTGAGGTAAGTCTTGTGGTCTCTCATTCATCTTGTCTCTTCCATTTCTTGCACCAAACCCATGGCTGCGTGACTTCATTGCAGGAGTGCCATTGAGAGCAATGAACAACATGACGTTGAGGTTGCTTCAGCAAGAACAGCGGCAGAAGAAGATGTAGCCAAAAATAGCATGGAAGTTCTTCAGCATTTTGACAGTAAGTTAACTGCCCATCTTTTTACATGCTCCCTTTGATGCTTTGTAACACATGAAAGCAATAGGAACAAAAGGAACTTTTTTTTGAAAGTTTTGAGTTTCGTTATTTCTTGAATCAATTGCTTCAGGTGTGATGGATCATGAGCGCAACTCTGCATCTGCCATGATGGAAGCAGTGGAAGCTCACTCAGCAACCCTGCAGAAACTTCAAGAGGAGCACTCAAGCCAGGCAACGTATATTAACAGGCATGCAGAGTCCACATTCCAAAACGATTATACGGTAAGCTCACCAATAATTACATTGCCTTTCTATAGGATCATATAGGCATTGGTTTCTCATCACTTGAATGGTGCTCACACTGTGCTCTTGATTTAATAACGCAACATGATCTATGATTCCAGGACTATGAGCCAACTGGAGAAACCCCTGTAAGGTCGGAACCAGATGTACCAAGCAAAGGAACGATCGAGTCCCTTCGAGCCATGCCGACGGAGGCGCTCCTCGAAGAGTTCAGGGAGAACCATCCATACGAGTCCGCCAAGGAGCCCAAACCATCTCTCATACCCCGTTCTCCACTCATCCAGCTCAACTGATGGATACTTCTCTAACCATCTCTTGGGACTTCCCTATTTCGTTTCATGTACTGTAATCTTATCTGCTGGTATAATTGAGGGCCAGGGAGGGAGCTAACTTAGCTCCCCATGCTATCCATTTGTACTACTGTGATGCATGGAAGAAAAAAGAAAGCAAAAGAGTGCAATATTTTGTCTGTAGGCATTTTGCCGAACAGTGAATATTTGTACAAGGAGCATTGATTCTTGACGAAAACAAGAGAGGTGCTTCCAAAATTGCCATGGCTGCAATTAGGCAAGATAGAGGTGGCTGGAGCCAGGGTTGGTGACTGAGGGTATGAAACGCTGCATGTTTGTTCAGGCTTTTGTTTTGCTATACTAGAGCATCAAGGCTTGTGTGATCCATGTGATTGATGGAAGATAGGGAACTATTTACAAGCAAACAATATGAAGGGGTTGAGTGTTTGAGAGGATGCAAAGTCAAATAAGGAGCGCGCCTACTCAAGGAGAGTGTTTATTTTGCGAGTTGGGAGGGAAATTGGAGAGGAAATAGAGGAAATAAAGTCAAATAAGGAGCGCACCTACCCAAGGAGAGTTAATTTTGAGTTGGGAGGGAATATCATTATCTTATTTCAATAAATAGTTTGTAAAATAAGGGAATGAGATGCAAGAAATATGTTAATGGATGGCAAAGAGGCAATTAATCAAACAAACAAATAATCATGTTTATCCTACATTTTCCTTTTATTTTCTAAGTTTTCTTGACATATTTCCTTGTGACTCTTTTAATAATTTTTTTTCTTCTGAAGAAATGTCAGCAAGGATGCCTGTGGAAAGCCTCAAGAAATATGTGCTAGATTGTTGGAGTGATTTCTATATTTTTCAGATTGTTTTCAGGTTTTTTTGATGTAGAGAGGAAGAAGAGGAGAGTTGATTGTTCAACTTTTTCTATTTTTCATTTGCTTTCTGAATTCTCTGACGTTCTACAAAGTTCCAGCACTCTATTTTTAAAACATCTATAGGATAAAGACTTAGCCACATAAATGCTAACCATATACATTTAACTAGACTAATCAACTCAAGTCCAAGTATATTAAATAAAATAAATTAGCATATTATCCAACATACTCCCCCATAATGTGCTGATCCTGAACTCGCAAAGTCTTTCTGACTTGCTGAAATATGTCTCTTGGTAGTGCCTTGGTGAAAATGTCAGTTAGTTGCTCTGCACCTCTGACTTGCAATACTCTAGCTTCACTTGTTCTTCTTTGATAACATCTCAAATGAAATGATGTTTGATGGCTATATGTTTTGTTTGGCTGTGAAAAATTGGATTTTTTGTGATTGCAATGGTTGATTTGTTGTCGCAATGGATCATCACAGCTTTTTTTTGCTTTTCTCCAATATCTTCAAGAATTCTCTTCAACCAAATTGCTTGTTGTATCACTAAACTAGCATAATCTGGTTTAGCTGAAGATGGTGCCACCATCTGTTGTTTCTTTGAACACCAAGAAAACACACCTGAACCAAGAGAAAGTGCATAGCCTGAAGTACTTTTTATGTCATCAACACTTCCTGCCCAATCGCTGTCACTATATCCAATTAATTTGGTTTCAGTCCAACTGCTATATTTAATTCCATATAGCTTGTAGTCCCATGAATGTATCTCAACACTTGCTTTGCAACTTCCATGTAAATGTGACTTGGACTACTAATGAATCTTGATAGCAAACTTGCAGCAGACATGATATCTGTCCTTGTTCCTGTGAGATAAAGCAAGTACCCAATCAAAGTTTTATAAAGAGTATCATCAACCTTCTCACCGCCATCTTCTTTCATCAATTTCTCATTAAGAACAAGAGTAGTTGCTGGTTTGCAATCAGCCATTCCAAACTTTTCTAAAATTTTCTCAGTATATTTCTTTTGATATATAAACACACCATTTGCATCTTGATAAACTTCAATACCACGAAAATGATGTAACAACCCCAAATCACTCATTTCATATCTTTTCATCATCTCAAATTTAAAATCTTCAATCATCTTTTTATTGCTGCCAGTAAACACCAAATCATCAACATATAAAGCAACAATGAGAATATCACTTGTACCTTGTCGTTTGACATACAATGTTGGTTCACTCTTGCTTTTCTCAAAGCCTTGTGCATGGAAATGCTTGTCAATTTCACTATACCATGCTCGTGGTGCTTGCTTCAGTTCATATAACACCTTCTTCAATTACACTTTGTCCTCTTTCCCATGAATCACAAAGCCTTGTGGTTGCTCAACAAAGACTTCCTCTTTTAATTCTCCATTCAAAAAAATCTTTACATCTAATTGATACAATTTCCGGCCTTTATGTGCAACCAAAGAAATCAAAGCTCAAATAGTATCCAAGTGAGATATCGGAGTAAATATTTCATCAAAATCAATACCGGGCTGCTGAGAATAGCCCTTAGCAACTAGTCTTACTTTGTATCATTGAACCGAACCATCCACATTGTGCTTCACTTTATAAACCCACTTGATGCCAATTTCTTCTTTGTCTTTCGGCTTGTCTATAAGTTGCCATGTTTTATTTTTCTTGATAGCATCAATTTCTTCTTGCATTGTATTCATCCAAGTTTCTTCATTTGCTGCCTCTTCAAAACTTTTTGGTTCCATGCTGCAAAAATTACATCTTGCATAAATATCATTCAAACTCTTCATTTTTTTAGGTGGTGAAGTTGAAGAACTTGGTGTAGATGAATCTAGGGCTACTCTTGGAGAAGATTGTGGTATTTCTTCATCTCTTTCTTCTTCGTGGGCTGTCTTTTGCTGCATAATTATGACTGGAACAAATATTTGTTCAACCTTACCTTTCTCCCAATTCCAAGCTGAATTTTCATCAAATATAGCATCTCTGCTAATGATCATTATCTTGTTGATCTTGATATTATACAGTCTATAGCCTTTTGACATGCTGCTATAGCCCATAAAAATACATTTCTCGCTTGTCTCATCAACCTTTGTTCTCTTTTCTTTTGGAACCTGAGCATAACACATGCAACCAAACACTTTCAAGTGCTTGACTGATGGTTTTCTTCCACTCTATTCTTCAAATGGAGTCTTTCCGTCCATTGCTTTTGTAGGAATTCTATTCACCAAGTATATAGCTATGTTGATAGCTTCTCCACAGAATTTCTTTGGTAGTCCTTTCTCAAATATCATGGATTTGGCCATCTCCATGACTGTTTGGTTCTTTCTTTTTGAAACACCATTTTATTATGGTGAATAGCCTAGCTGCCTTTCCATGCCTTCATCTTCACAAAATTTGTCAAATTCATTCGACAAATATTCCTTGCCTCCATCACTTCTCAAAATTTTGATACACCTGCCACTTTGTTTCTCAACAAGTACTTTGAATTTCTTAAATATGGTAAAAACTTCAGACCTTTGTCTCATGAAATACACCCAAATCATACGAGAATAGTCATCAATAAATAATATAAGGTACCTATTTTGGACTGGTGTAGCAGTTCTCATAGGACCACCTACATCTGTATGCACCAATTCCAACATATCTTTGGCTCTCCAAGCTGCGTACTTTGGAAAAGATTGACGATGATGCTTTCGAAGGATGCAACCTTCACAAATCTCCTGCTTCTCTTAGATTGTTAGCAGCCCATACACCATATCTTTGTTAGAAAGCAACTTGAGGCTTGTGAAATTCAAGTGTCCAAGCCTCTTGTGCCATAGCTAGGAATCATCTTTCACCTTGGTTGAAAATGCCATATCATTCACATGCTCAAGATGGAGAGGAAAACTCCAATTTTTAGTCATCTTTACTGCAGCCACAAGATGCCTTTTTTGATAAAAAAATTCTTCATTCCAAGCCTTCAAAGCACATAATCATGCTCTACAAGCTATCCAATGCTCAATAAATTCTCATCTAGTTTGGTACATAGAATACATCATGGATGGCCTTGTTTCCTTGCTTGGTTTCAACACCAATGCTGCCCTATCCTTTGTATTGGAAAACTATGTAGGATTTCATGCATGTGTTTTGAAACTTTTTCGAAAAACAATATAGCAGAAGACTTAGATTAATCGTATTAATCTATTTATGCACATGACCTGATCATTAAATACCTACATGTAAGATCTATAACATGACATGATGCATATTTAAATCTGAAATAAAAATTAAATAGGTATTGATCATATCAATACTCTAGGTCATATCTAGCAAATCCTAGATCAAATCTAGCATACAAGAGGTCAGATTTGTTTACCTTAGCACGGGTTGAGAACACCACTATTGATTTTTGTGGTTATGATCGTTGCTCGAAACTGCACAGGATGTCCAGCCTCTATAGGTTGTCCACATAAGGCTTCTATATTAATCAAAGGTTTGACGATCGAAGATCCACATGAAGTGCTAGCTTCTTGCAGATTCTTCATAAGGGTTGATCTAATTTTTTTCTTCGAATCTCTTGAACCCTCCAAGAGAAAAAGAATTGGAGGAGGATTGAGGGAGAAAATCTTTTCTCTAATCTCTCTAAATATGATGTGAAGAAAACTCAAGAAGAAACCCTAAGAGAAGACCCTTCTTCTCTTCTTTTTCTCTTGACGGGACAAACTAGGTTCATGTCCTAAATAAACCACCAGGCCTTAAGAAGGTTGGCACACAATTCCCCATGCCCCTCTCTCTTTTCCATGGTAAAAAACCCCTTGTGTTACATGCCAAAAATCAATTATAAAAAGACATCAAAAAAGAATTTGAACTAGATCAATTCCTAGTATGGAATTAGTCAAAAGAAGGAAGGCTAGGGGGTGTCCAACTCTTGGATACCTCCCCTTAAAAACAAGGCTCGAACTTCCTTCTTTTCCATTGATTTTCATCATGTAATATCAAGGGTTTCTCACACAAAAGATACTTAAAAAGCGGTGCCTCAAATTAAGGGTGTGGAACAAATTTCCAAAAGAGCAAGGAAGAGTTTTAAAGATTTAAAACTCTATCAAGTCTTACCTTGTTTGACCAAGTCAAACAAAATTCCAAAAACATGAGAGAGAGGGCACATGGGACTTCATATTGGTGTGAGAAATCTCATGCCAATAAGAGAAAAATGGGCATGGGGTGCTAGGGTACTTGATGCAAGAGAAGAGGAAGAATCCCAATCCAACTAGGACTCTCTAATTTGACTAGGTTAAACCTAATCTAATTCTTTTTCTAATTAGAATTGGTGCAACCTAATTAAAGATAATTCTAGTTCAACTAGGAGCCTAATTAAATTGGATTAAATCCTATTTAAATCTAATTTAAATTCTAATTTAATTAAAAATTAGGTACACTCAAGTTCTAATTGAACATAAAATTGATCTCTCTTGTAATTAGCTTATCTCATAAACTAATTAGACTTGATCTAATCAAGTTTAAACTAAATCTAATTGAATTTAAATCAATTAGACTTGATTTTAGCCCCAATGCTCAATCAAATTGAACTAATTAGCAATTTAATTACTAGTTAATCCTTCTACAATACTTACACTTGATTAATCATCAATCACATTAATGATTTGATCTTTGGACAATTCTTAATTATTGATTCGATCAAATAGAAATCTCTTATATGTGTGACCTCATAGGTTCGAACCTAAATCAGTAGCACAGAAATAAATTCTTGTACCAATCGAAATGATGATCTAGTAATGATATCCGATGTCTGGATAGGTCGAATATATGTAAAGCAACATTCTAGAATCCTAGCCTATGGTTACCGTATAATTCATTTCTTTGAGTTTTAATGCTCAGGATGATTTCAAGTTAATGATCAATTCTCAAATAGTTCATCCATATTGTATCTCAATCTTATAAATGTCGTGACTCTTTATAAGAATTATCCAGGCCTAGGTTTTACTCAATTGAAACACAGCGAGATATTTGCTCATAAAATCAGGAGTAGTCAATCCTATCTTAACTCACACATCGACTCTGCAAGTATTTGACTATATTCAAAAATCTTTCATCACTGTATTAGAAATACAGATAGTCCAGTATTAAAGTGTAGTGAGTTGCTTGCAAGTCACCATGGTGATTTAAGATTGGAGGCACAATTATACCTATTAGCCTTTGTTAGCTATTTTTGATAGTAAAGTACTACATTAATCATATTTAGTATAGATGTACTTTTTACATCTTACTTGTATGCCATACTAGTGTCTCCACACCACTTGGTTATGAGGACAATCGACGCATATGGCATATAGTGACCTATACTCGATAAATTATCGTGCTAGTTAATAACCTATCATTTGATTGTGAATAATTTTAAGAATCATTTGATAAATTCTCATTTATTAATTGATTATAGTTCTAAGGACTTCATCATAATACAGAAGTTTATTTAAGGAAGACAGATAATTTATAATGAATAAGCTAAAAAAAATTTATTAATTGATAATACATATACAAATTACATGAGGAGCACATATTGAAAATTATGTTCCAAAGCCAATCTTAGTCTATTGATGGTTGAGATATTATAATTAATTTATTAATTAATAAAAAATATTTTGGCATCTTTTTTCATCATAAGTTTACATCTTCTAATGAACTCCATAGTTGTGATGAAGTCTTTAGGACTATTTAGTTATGATAAAGAGAGAATTTATCGATTAGTTCTTAAATTTATTTACGATCAAATGATAGACTGTTAATTAGGATGACAGCATCTATCGAGGATAGATCGCTATATGTCATATAGGTTGGTTGTCCTCTTAACCAAGATGTGTGGAGATATTGGTATGACATACAGATAAGATGTATGGGTACATTATCATTGAACATGATCAACTTCAGAGCATTCTACTATCGAGAATGTCTCTGATAGGATATAGGTATAAGTATCTCTTAGACCTGAGATCATCTTAGTGACTTGCAAACAACTCACTATGCTTTGGTATCAGACTAACTGAATTTCTAATTCAGCAACGAAAGGCTTCTGGGCATAGTCAAGTACTTGCAAAGTTGAAGTGTGATCAAGATGAAATTGACCACTTCAAGAGTTGGAGAAGAATGTGTCACTGTATTTCAATATAGCAAAATCTTGGTCAGGATAATCCATCAGATGAATTTGGTATTTTGAAATACAATGTGGACAACTTGATCAGAGTTAATAGTTGAACTCTGATGTGTCCTATGAGCATTATGGTCAAGGGGATGAATTATATGAAAACTATATCTATATGGGTTCTAAGGATGGTGTTCTACACCATCGACCTATTCGGCCGTCGAATATTATTGTTAGATGGTCACTTCGATTGGTATAAAAATTTATTCCTATGCTACCAACTTAGGTTTGGATCTATGAGGTCACATACATTAGAGCTTATGATCTGATTGGATGATTGATCAATAATTAAGAATCATTCTAGGGTTAAACAATCAATATGATTGGTGTTTAACCTAGTGCAAGTATTGCAGGAGGATCGATTAGCAATTAGATTATTAATTGGCTTAATTTGATTAAGCCAATAGACTAAAATTAAGTTTAATTAAATATAATTTAATTATATTTAGTTTGAACTTGATTGAATCAAGTCCAATTGGTCTATTGGATAAGCCAAACGCAAGAAAGAACTACTCTTAGTCTAATTAGGACTTGGATTAACCCAATTTTTTAATTTAATTAGAAAATAAATTAAAATTAAATCAAATTTAATCAAATTTAATTAAGTTCTTAAATGAGTTAGGATCTTATTTAATTGGGTTGATTTAATCTTGATTTTATTTGGTTAAAAGATATTGTTTGACCAAGTCAAAATAGGAGTCCTAGTGTGACTAGGACTCCCTATCTCCTTGTGCCACCCTGGTCCCAACGCCCTCCATACCTATTTTTTAGGAATTTTTTATAAAAAATCTCTTTCTTCCTAGTTTTCATGCCCCCTCTCTCCCTCTAAGTCATATTTGAAAGTTAGGTGGAAGACCAAGTCAAAGAAGGAATTGGTTTTGCTTAGGATTCTATGAGATAGAATCCTTGTTGACCAAAACATCTTTCCTTGAGTGCCGCCCCCTCTTTTAATTAATTCTTCTCTTATTCCATGAAAATAATCTTCTTTTTTGTGCACCCTCCCTTGCTGGTCCATGCCAAAAATTATGAAGGAGGCACCAAAGAGTTAGGCACCCCAACAACTTCTCATGTTTGGATATTTCTAGTCTAGGAATTTGACCTAACTTAGACTCTTCTTTTTTCCTATTTATTAGATGAATTTTCTTCTAATTTTTTTTAAAAATATAGAGCTTTGGGAGAATTTTGGAGTGTGCAAAAATTAGAGGAAGAGGGTCCTTGGGCATGGGGGTTCTATAGGCACCAAACTAGGTGTCTACGTGAGAGAAAAGAGAAGAAGAAGAGGGTTTTCTTCTAGGGCTGTTTTATTTTCAATTTCTCCTCCTTTCTTTTGAGTTTTTTTTTGAGAGAGTCTTAGATTAGCAAACTCTCATCTTTTTTTTCATATTTTATAGAGTCTAAATTTTGAAGAAGGGAGCATCAGATCGACCATCGAAGAAGGATCAGTATAGTACTAGCATACTATGCTAATTTCCTGCATCGGACTTCAGATCAGAGATCGTAGGCTCGTGTGAATGACTCCTAGAGGCCGGACATGTGTGTGACTCATGACTTCATCCTCAAGCCTAGATCAGTAAGTTAGAACATCTAACTTGCTCAGATAATAGATTTGATCTATAAACTTCTTACCTGCATTTGATGTAGTGTAGATCTAGGTTGATTTGATCAAATTTTTTTTAATTTAATTTTAATTTTTGATTTAATATTATATCTTGATCATATAATAGATTTAAAATTTAGATATTTATATAATTATTTAAATAAATTTTAGATTTATTTAAGTCTTTCACTGTAAGATCTTGAAAAAGTTTCAAGATCTACCTATGAAATTCTAGATCTGGTTCCTTTAATTAATATCAGAACAAGATTCTTATTACATGATTTTTATGCATGTCTAGATTATTTCTTAGATTAGATCTAATTTATAATCAAATTATTAAATTTAAAATAAAAAAAATAAAATATTTTAGATTGCACGAACTGCTATAAGGTTGTTCTATTGTAAGGTTTACTCCTTACAGTGAATAGGTTATCCTAGTACGTGCTGATCTAAAATATTGATCATAAATTTTAGATTAGATCTAAGAGATTTTATGATCTGATTAAAAATATTTTAATCTAATTTCAATCATCATAAATATGTTAGATTTGATCTAGGAAGATTTATGATTGATTATTATTGAAACTATTTCAATTACATGAATCTGTTTAGATTAGATTTAAAGTAGTTTTATATTTATTTTACTTACATATTAATTATGAATCAAACTTGCAACTTGGTTGATAGAACCATGTTATAAAAATATTTTATAAATATAAAAATTATTTTTGAAAAGTTGAACCCAACCCTCAGCCCAAAACTTAATTGAGAATTAAGAAGATTGATTAGGACCTAGGATTATGAATTGAAGATCCTAAGACACAAATCATAACACATTGGGTTAAATGGATTAGTGGGAATTAGGTTCATTAATTGAGTTAGACCTAGGGTTAGATTAAAGAATGAACTTAATTAGAGAATTGACTAAATCCAATCAATTGTTGTCTTAGACTAGGTCAAGGATTCTCTAGATCAATTATAATAGTTGCAGTTGGTCAAGTTCATATCTTTAATAAGACCCAAAATGGACTTGATTCTTAGCTATGCAGTCTAGCACAAACTATTAGGTTGATCTAATTAAAATTAATTAAACTAGTTGATGTCTAAGATAAACTAGATCAGTGGTTTTTAATTGGCAACCCGCTTACCTGGCCATTTCTGATGGTGTCTAAGGCAAGCCCGACAGACCCTTCTACTGATTGAACTTATCTGACCTCTTGGTGAGATTATATTTTGATCGAATTGCTTGACTATTTGAGCTAACCCATGTAAGCTAGGTAAATCAGTTTGACTGATTTAGGTGCTCCTGGACCAGCCTATTAATGGTCTCCCTTAAGCTGACTTGGTGAAGTTAGTGGAAAGATTATGACAAGCTAGTTAATCTGACCTACTCACTTCTATAAATAAATCCTCTAAAATTATTAGGTCCCTAAAATAAAATAGTTATATGATAACTGGATCATAGCCTCCCATTAAAGTGGATGATAATGGATCCATCAGTTGGATAATCATTGGAGGCCCAAAGATCTGGTGCTTATTGGTTGACGGAATTATCATTTATTATATGATCTCTTGGATACATCTTTCTAATTCGTGGTCAGGTGGAACAACCAAAGTTGGGCCTGATCATTCATTCATTGGATGGGCCAAGTATGGTCATATTAATGGTTGGACCTAATTGGATCCTTTTCTAAGAAGGCCAAAGCCAACTGATTAGGGCCTAGGGCAAAATTTAATTATTAAAAATTATTAAAAAAAATAATTAGTTATGAACCTATCTTTAGATGTACATGGGTGGGCCAACCAAAGTTGGGCTCATGTACAGTCTATGTGGATTCTAGTACTTACTAAGGAATTAGGATAATTTCTCAAATTAGAGGTAGAGGCTATCAATTCAAATAAAATAGTAGGAGAAATCTTTTGATTAAAGTTTAAATCTTTAGGTTTAATGAATTAATTACTAATTAGATTTTGATTTTTTTTGTACAGACATGGCTACTTTTCTATCGCTTCGATCATTATTGGACAATGATAAGTTGGTGGGATCCAACTTCGATAGCTGGTATCAAAAGTTGAAGATTATCTTGGAGTATGAACGGATCCTATACCTGAGGAGCCAGCTGCCAATACATGTGGAATAGTTAGAGATACTTATCAAAAGTGGCTCAGTGATTGAACCATGGTGTGCTACATTATGCTGGCTGCGATGAGCGATGAGTTCAGTCGCAAGTTTGAGACAGCTCAGCCAAATGAAATGCTCCAAGTGTTAGAGGATTCTTTTGGCACACCCGATGACGTTGAGAGGCACAAGACTAGTTGTGCCATCCTCAATGCCAGAATAAGGGATGGTGCCTGTATCACTGATCATGTATTATACATGATCGAGCTGATAGAGTGCTTGAGCAAGCTCGACTTTTTCTTGTACATACAACTTAGGAAAGATGCAATACTGAACTCGCTGCCTAAGTCTTATCTCTCATTCCTTACACATTATAGAATGTCAAAGCCTGAAGTAAACTACCATGGCTTACTGAGGTTACTTCAAAACTTTGAGAAGGATCACCAGCTCTATAAAGAGTCGGTGAACTTAGTGGGAGGTTCGTCTTCTCATTCTCGATCCTTTGGAAAAGGGAAGAAGAATAAGAAGAAGAAAGCCAAGAAGGTGCATGTTCATGCTAGGATACCTGTGCAGGCTCAAACCCTAAAGACCAAGCCCAATAAGAGTCAAGCCGAATGCTTCTTTTGCAAGAAGCGGGGGCACTAAAAGTGGAACTATCCTCAGTACATTACCTTCCTAGATCCGAATAGATAGAGAAAGAAGCAAGCTATTGCTAGGCAAGATATTTATATGATAACTTCTTACAATTTTTTTATTTATGATATTACTGACTGGGTATTGGATACCAATAGCACTTACCATATTTATAATTCGTTGCAGGGGTTGTAGGTCAGTAGAAGATTCAAGCAAGGTGAGAGATTTCTGAATGTTGGAGATGGAAGACCAGTTCCAATTCTAGCTTTAGAAATTTTGAAACTTGTATTTGAATCTCATACCGTTATTCTTAATGATTGTCATTTCTGTTATAGTTTCTTTTTAAATATCATTTCTGTAGGCCTTTTGACAATGAACAATTATGAAATTTTAATAAAGAAATGAATTTGTAATATCATTGTGAATGGTATTACTGCTTTCTATGGACAATTGAATAATGGTGTATATATGTTATCACAACCTGCTATTGTAGTCTATTCTATTGGCAAGCACCCTAGATTAGATAGTGTATCAGATATCTACTTGTTGGAGATAAATCCTGCTTCTGTCGAAGTTCAGTCTGATGCTTAGCCTAATGTAACTGGTAACCACAAAAGAGCTTTGATTGAAAATTCTCTTTTCGAATCCCTTCAGTAGTCGAACTCTTTCTAGACCCCTTCAGCAACTGAACTCCTTCCAGACTCCTTCAATAGCCAAACTCCTTTTGGATCTCTTCAACAATCGAACTCCTTTCGGACTCCTTCAGTAGTCGAACTCCTTTCGGACTCCTTCAGCAGCCGAACTCCTTTCGAACCCCTTCAACAACCAAACACCTTTTGGACTCCTTCAACAGTCGAACTCTTTTCGAACTCCTTCAGTAGATGAACTTTTTTTAGACTCCTCCAACAACCGACCTCCTTTTGGACCCCTTCAGCAACCAAACTCTTTTCGAACCTTTTCAGCAGCCGAACTTCTTTCGGGCTCCTCCGGCGGCCAAACTTCTCACAGTCATCCAGGAAGATCTCCGCACGAGTCTGATCCCATACACAGTATGAACCTACCCACACCCAGACTACCTTAGAGGAGTTCAAACTCTTCTAGAATTGATATAGCTCAAAGGTCATCACCAACTGATGCCCACTCCTCTAAAATTTGACTATCAAATCTTAAATGGACTGGCACCTCATGATAACAAATACTATCCTCCGTAACAAACTCCACGTAGCCCCAAGCGGCCCACTATCCGATAGTTATGGCCATCACTATCAGTTTGTTATAGGCTCCATCTATAAAAGGGATCCTTCAGATGCATTTTCAAAAGGCTCTCTTCTTTCTTCCGAAACTCTGCAACTTTTTTGACTGAGTACTCCATTTTTGTTGGCCAAAAAAGCTAACTTGATCATCGGAGGGTCTTACCGGAGCCACCACCCTAAACTCTGGACGAGACTTATTTTGCAGGTCATTGACGGCAACCTCATCTTCTCCGACTCCAGCACTTCTCTAATAATAATCAGATTTTGCACCAATAGGATTGATGCTGGAGGAGGAGAATTTTGTTCTTGAGGTTTTCTTATTCTTAAGGGTGTGGTCAGTAGTGATCTCTCTTCTTCCTCTCTAGAGTTTTTCTTAGAAAAAATGCCTCCCAAAAAAGCTTCAACTCAATGGTCAATGGCCTATGCAACTAGATCCCATCCAGATCTATTCGCTCCCACTTCAGCTCCAGCAACTCACGCTCCACCTGTAGCCATGCTAGATGCAGAGTAGTTCAATCTGCTGGTCCAATAGGTTTGCGATCTCATGAAGGTGGTGCAGGCCATGCATTGATAGGCTTCGATACTAATTTGATCAGAGCAGGCTTCTCTAGAGCTCCATGATCCGATCTGGGGATGGTCGACTAAGGCTGGTCGGTCGGTGACCTCCAAAAAAGGGAAGTAGAGGATGGAGAGCCCTTGCTCAAATCATGACTCGACCCTGATGGGGAGCTTTGTCCCTATTCAACCAAAAAATTCTGAAGATCAACGATCATGAAGATCTCCTGGATCAAAGGCTCCAGAAAATGAGCTAACAAATCAAAGAACTCCGTCATGCTTCCTCCTCCCATGGTAACAATATTTGCACTAATCCTTCTTTTTCTTAGAAGATTATGTAGGAACAAATTCTGCCAAACTTCAAGCTCTCATAGTTTGAGAGTTACGATGGGACCATCGATCCAATCGACCACCTAGAGGCCATTCGAATAATGATGCTGCTCCACAGCATACCAGATGCCATTTTGTGTCGGACTTTCTCATCCACCCTCAAGGGAGCTGTCAGGAATTGATACTCGGCACTTAAGTCGGATACCATCTTTTTTTTCAATCAAATGAGCCATCAGTTTGTGGCTCATTTCGTTAGCAGCCGACATCCCTGTCGAGGTTCAAATTTTCTAATGAATATCAAGCAGAAGGAGGAAGAATTTATCCAGACTTATGTCATCCAGTTTAATACTATTGCATTGGAGGTCCGAAACCTGGACCAGTCTGTAGCAATGGCTGCACTCAAGGGTGGCCTTCAGAAGAATGACTTACTATTCTTTTTGGAGAAGAAGTACCCTAAAAACTTTACCGATATGCTGGCTCGGGCTGAAGGTTATGCCCGAGTTGAAGAGACCTTTAAGGCTAGGGATAATGAAGCCACCCAGGAGTGGCAGGCGGATGAACCAAATGTACCCACAATTGGAGAGAAATCGAGCAGAGCTCGGCCATGCTTCCGAACTTCTCTGGAGTGTAAGTGGGCTCGAACCCCTACCCAGGCCTAGAGACGAAGAAGCCCAAATAGAAGGACGCGATAGAGCTCTTCCTTCAAAAAATTTCATAATTACGTCCCTCTCAATGCTCCAAAAATTCAAGTACTGATGGAGATCAAGGAGCAACTGCTAAGATCGAAAAGGATATGCACTCACCCCGGCAAATACAATCCTAGCAAGTTCTGCCTCTACCATCACGATCACGGTCATGATATAGAAGAGTGCATCCAACTTCAAGATGAGATCGAGGAGCTCATCAGCCATGGTAGGCTTGGTCGATTTCTGCGATGTCGGTTGAAAGGATGAGAGGATCGACCGAGTGCACCCTCACCATTAGAACCACCGAGGGGCGAGGAGCAGTGAGAAGATCGGCCTCCAATCAACATTATTAACACCATCTTTAGGGGACTTCAACGAGGGGAGGCTAGTGGGTCAGCCAAACTTGGGAAGAGGTGAAGAACTGAAGAGCCCATCGCTTTCACCAATGAGGATGCTCAAGGAGTCCAATTTTTTCACATCGACGTGGTTGTAATCTCTTTGAATATTGCTGATTATGATGTACACCGCATTTTGGTAGATAATGAAAGTTTCACTAACATTCTGTACTATGATGCTTTTTTTAAAATGTCCATACCCGATAATTGCCTAGGGCCCATAAGCTCTTCGTTGGTCGGCTTTATTGGCGATGCGGTGCCAGTGGAGGGAATGATAACTCTAGCCGTGACTATAGGATAGTATCCAAAGCAGGCCAAGACATGGATCGACTTTTTGGTGGAAAAAGCTCCCTCCACTTACAATGCAATCCTCGATCAATGAATGCACTATGAGCCATAGTGTCAACCTATTATCTGAAAATAAAATTCCTAATAAACAACAAAATAGGTAAAATCAGAGGCGATCAAGCATTAGCCTGGCACTGCTACTCCATTGCCTTACAAAATAGCACTCGATTTGACCCCTGCCTAGTTGATGGGCTTGATGTCTGTGATGACCTTGCCGAAGAATGGGGCAAGCCCATAGAAGATCTTGTGACCGTCCCCCTGAATGACAGAAACATGGATCATACGGTGCAAATTGACTCCAATTTGAAAGATGAAGTTTGAAAGCAGCTCATTATCTTTTTATGGAGGAATGCCGACGTCTTCGCTTGGATTTGGGCGAATATGCCTAGGATTGACGTCAAGGTTATGGAACATCGGTTGGCTATTGATCCCAAGCATCGACCAGTGAAAGAAAGAGTTCGGGGCCATGCACTAGAAAGGCAGAAGGCAATAGCAGAAGAAGTCGATAAGTTTCTCAACGCTGAATTTATTCGAGAAATCAGCTATCCAACTTGGGTCTCTAACGTGGTCCTGGTCAAGAAGGCCAACGGTAAGTGGAGGATGTGTATAGACTTCAAAAAGCTGAACAAAGCCTTCCCAAAAGATAGCTACCCTCTATTCAGGATTGATCAACTGGTAGATGCAACCTCGGACCATGAGCTCCTCACCTTCATGAATGTCTTTTTCGGCTATAACCAAATACGGATGGCGTCGGAGGATGAGAAGAAAACTACTTTTGTTACTGATCATGATTTTTACTGTTACAGGATTATGCCTTTTGGACTCAAGAGTGTAGGGGTAACATACCAGTACCTGATTAATAAGATCTTTAAGGAGTAGATCGACCGCAACATGAAGGTGTATGTGGATGACATGCTCATCAAAAGCTGAGCTTTAATAAACCATATGGCCAACCTTGAAGAGATCTTTTGTGCACTCAAGAAGTACAAGATAAAGCTGAACTTGATCAAGTATGCCTTTGGTGTGACCTCGAGAAAGTTTCTGGGATTTATGGTGTCAAGGCATGGGATCGAAGAAAATTCAGAAAAAATCCAAGCTATTCAGGAGATGACTGCTCTAAAAATAATCAAAGAAGTTCAGTGCCTGATTGAAAAAGTGGCATCCATAAATTACTTCATCTCGAGATCGATCGAGCGATGCATGCCATTCTTTCAAGTTCTCAAGCAACCAAAGAACTTCTGCTAGACAACAGAGTGCCAACAGATATTTGAGGAGCTCACAAACTATCTCGACTCACCCTCACTACTGGCAAAGCCTGAACCTGGAGAAGAATTATTCTTGTACCTAGTAGTCTCTTCGATGGCCTTGGTAGCAGTTCCGATCAAGGAGGAAGCGAAGATGCAGCAGCCAGTCTACTACATAAGCAGGATCCTGAGGGATGCAGAGATCAGGTACTCTAAGTTAGAAAAATTAACTTACTTATTTCTAATTGCTGTTAGGAGACTCTGACCTTACTTTCAGGGATACACCATAATGGTCCTCATGGATCAACCAATAAAAGCAGTCCTTCATCGAACGGATGCTTTCGGAAGAATCATGAAATGGACAATCGAGCTCATGGAGTTTGACATCAATTATCGACCTTGGCCATCAATCAAAGCTTAGATATTAACAAATTTTGAAGTAGAATGTACCATTCCAGATGAAGCCGAGCTTGAATAGAATGAGACCGGCATCTCGTGGTTGCAACCGAGCCTCTCCGAAGAGAGTGCCGATCTTTTTGAATATTTTTGGACTCTATACGTAGATGGTTCATCCAACTCCATTGGAGCAGGTGCGGCGTTGGTCTTAGTCAACCCAAGGGAGTCATCATTGAATACGCGCTATGCTTCGAATTTTCTGCAACTAATAATGGGGCCGAATATGAAGCACTGATCATCGGATTAAAAATAGCAAGAAAGTTAAAAGTAGATTGGCTTTAAGTCTACAGTGATTCTCAATTAATGGTCGGCCAAGTTAGTGGCAACTATGAAGCACGAGAGAAAAGTATAATGAAATACCTTGAGAAAGTAAAGAATTTGACTCTGGCCTTCGATAGTTTTGGCATTCGATAGATTTCGAGGGCAAAAAATATAAGAGCTGATCTTCTCTCTAAATTGGCTACTTTAGCCCCAATCGAACTATCCAAAGAAGTATTTTTTGAAACTCTAAAATATTCAAGCTCAGAGAAATCATAGCTTATTATGCAGATGGAGCTCGAGCCAAGCTGGATTGACCCGTTAGTTGCCTATCTCAAAGAGGAAGTTCTTTCTCATGATCTGAAAGAAGCTCAAAAACTCAGGAATCAAGCCTTTCGGTATGT
>QRFJ01000501.1:501496-522448 GCA_006176705.1 Cocos nucifera
CAGATAGGTCGAATGTGTAGAACAGCATCCTTAGAATCCATGTGGATATAGTTTCCACATAATTCATCCCTTTGACCAAAATGCTCGTAGAACACCTCAAAGTTCAACTGTCAACTCTAAATAGGCTGTCCACATTATATTTTAAAATACCAAATCTAGCTCATGGATTATTCTAGCTAAGATTTTGCTATATTGAAACATAGTGATACATTCTTCTCCAACTCTTAGAGTGGTCAATCCCATCTTGATGACATACCAAATTTTTAAGTACTTAACTATGCCCAAAAATCTTCTATTACTGAATTAGAAATTTAGTTAGTCTGGTACTAAAGCACAATGAGTTGCTTGCAAGCCACAAAGATGATCTCAGGTCTAAGGGACAGTTATACCTATATCCTATTAAAGATATTCTCAATAGCAGAATGCTTTAGAGTTGATCACGTTCAATGACAATGTACCCGTACATCTCACCTGTATGCCATACTAGTATCTCCATACTTCTTGGTTAAGAGGACAACTAACCTATATGGCATACAGTGATCTATGCTCGATAGAAGCTGTCGTCCTTATTAATAGTCTATCATTTGGTCGTGAATAGTTTTAAGGATTAATTGATAAATTCTTTCTTTATTGAATCTAAATAGTCTTAAGGACTTTATCACAATAATAAAGTTCATTATAAGATGAAAACTTATGATGAAAAATATCAAAAATATATTTTATTAATTAATAAATTAATTATAATTATAATATAGCACAACCATCAACAGACTGATGATTGATTTTGGGATACATTTTTTAATAACTCTCACTTATCCTAAAGCTACTCGACATAGTATCTAATACCCATCTTCGACTTGTGATTGTCAAACTCCTTTATCACTAGGACTTTAGTGAAGGGGTCGGCTAGGTTCTTCTTTCCGTCTATCTTTTGAAGGTCGACATTACCTCAATCCATGATCTTTTGGACTAAAAGTGGTGCAATATGTACTTTGTCTGCTAGTGTGCCTTTGGTTCCTTTGCCTGAGCTAGGGTACTAGTGCTATTACAGTAGAGTAGGATCGAACTATTTAAGAAGGATGCTACTCTAAGCTGGGTGATAAACTTTCTCAACCATATAGCTTTCTTTGCGGCATCTGATGCTACGATGTACTCTACTTTGCAAATAGCGTCTGTCATAGTATGCTACTTGAAATTCTTCCAGCATATGGCTCCATCATTCAGAGTAAAGATATATCCCAACACGCTTTTGCTGTCATCATGGTCAGATTGAAAGTTGGAGTCTGTAAATCTCATAAGTTTCATATTGACTCACCATAAATCAACTATTGATCCTTAGTATTTCTCAAATACTTAAGGATGGCTTTAACCACTTTCCAATGATTTTCTCTAGGATCAGATTCATATCTACTCACTACTTTTAATGAGTATGCCACATCTGATCTCGTACATATCATAACGTATATGATAGATCTCACTATCAAAGCATATGAGACTCTACTTATATGCTCTCTCTCTTCAGGAGTTGTTGGATAATCCTTAGAGAGAGAAATTTCATGGCCTATCGGAAGATAGTCCTTTTTGAAATTTTTCATGCTGAACCTCAGCATAGTATCTATGTACGTGGATTGGGATAACCCAAGCATCTTTTTATATCTATCCCTCTAGACCTTCATCTCTAGAATGTAGGATACTTCATCCTAGTCCTTCATGGAGAACTGAGATGACAACCAAACTTTTATTTCCTATAGTACGAGAATGTCATTTTTGATTTAGAAAATATCATCCACGTACAAGACAATGACTGCCACTCCTGGACTATTTGCCCATTTATAAATGCAGGGCTCTTCTCCATTCTTAATAAAGCCATATATTTTGATCACTTTATCAAAATGCATGTTCCAACTTTGAGATGCCTGCTTCAATCCATAAATGAATATATGATGCTTGCATACCTTGGACTCATCTATGGACGTGAACCCTTCAGGTTGTACCATATACACCTCTTTGGTCTGCTCTTCATTTGGAAAAGCTGTCTTCACATCCATCTGCTAGATCTCATAGTCCAAATGGATAGTAATCGCAAGTATTATTTGAATAAATTTGAGCATTACCACAGGAGAGAACATCTCATCATAGTCAATACCATAACATTGACGATACCCTTTGGTAACTAGACGAGCTTCATAGGTCTCTACCTTTCCATCTACACCCCTCTTTCTTTTGAAGACCCACTTACACCCAATGGATTTAATCCCTTTGGATGGGTCAACCAATGTCTACACATCATTGACCTTTATGGACTCCATTTTGAACTTCATGGCCTCGAGTCATTTTTTGAAATCAAATCTTTGCATTGCATCCATATAGCTAATTGGATCATCATCATTCTTATCGAGTTCAATGGGATCACCATCTCAAACCAAAAAATTATAGTATCTATTTGGTTGATGCGGTACTCTATTGGATTATCTTAATGATGCAGGTACATTGGGCTTTGGATATGATCTAATCAAATCTGACTTAGGTTCAGCTATAGGTGTTGGTCTTTCTACCTATTGAACTTCGTTAAGTTCAATCTTAGAGGCAACGGTTTCTTCACCAAGAAACTCTTTTTCTAAAATGAGACAAACATCTTTTATTCTTTAGCATGGTAGAAATAGTAACCCATACTTTCTTTAAGATATCTTATAAACACACACTTATCAGACCGAGGTCCAAGCTTATTTGTATGAAAATATTTGATATAGGTCGGATATCCCCAAACTCGTAGGTGAGAGAGTGTAGGCCTACGCCCAATCCATATCTCATATGGAGTCTTTGCGATAGATTTACTTGGTACATTGTTCAATATATAACATGCAATCTCAAGAGCATAATCCCAAAATGAAATAGGCAGACTAGCAAACCCCATCATGGATCGAATAGTGTCTAACAAGATTCGATTTCTCCTTTCTGATACACCATTAAGCTGTGGTATTTCTAGAGGAGTCCATTATGAGAGAATTCCATTCTGTCCTAGATTTGTCAAAAACTCATTGGATAGATATTCACCTCCTCGATCCGATCGAAGAGTTTTAATACTCTTTCTAGTTTGTTTTTCTACTTCATTTCGAAATCTTTTGAACATTTTAAATGAATTCAACTTATGTTTCATCAGATAGACATATCCATATCTAGATAGACCATCTATGAAAGTGATGAAGTATAAATATCCATCTTTAGCACTCGTGGTCATTGGTCTACATGTATCGATATGTACAAGATCTAAGAGCTTAATGGCTCTCTCACCTTTTCTAGTAAAAGGTGACTTGGTCATTTTTCCAAGAAGACAGGATTGATAGGTTGGAAGTGATTCATAATCACTGACTTCGAGGATTTCCTCTTAGATCAACTTATTTATCATGTTCTTATTAATGTGACCTAGCCTACAGTGCCATAGGTAGATATCAGAGATATTATCTAATCTAGGATATTTTTTAGAAGTGTACATTACACTCACAGACTATGATAAAATATAAATATCATTTCTTTATTATCCTTGTATTATTGTAACATCATTCATAATGATATCATAATAATCTCCTAATATAGATAAATGATAACCATCTTTGGCCAAAAGGCTAATAGAGGTTATATTCATAAAAAAGGAAGGGCAATAATGACATTCATTTAAAGAAATGATATTAGTATTGAGAATAAGTTGAACTATTCCCATAGCTAGAATTGAAACAGACTTTTCATCTCCAATATTCAGGAATTACTCATTATTTTCAAATCTTCTACTAATTTGAAGTCCTTACAATGTATTGCAAATATGGATTGGACTTTCAATATCTAATACCCAAGTAGAAGTATCACAAATAGAGAAATTATAAGGTGTTATCATAAAACATCCTTGATCAACAACTACTTGCTCATCTCTCTTATTCAGCCTATTGGGATCATGGGAATCAAGATATTGAGGACAGTTTCTCTTCCAATGCCCCTACTTCTTATAGTGGAAGCATTCTACCTGATCTAGATTATTCTTGGACCTTATGTTTAAACTAGACATAGAGACCCCAGCACGAACCACTTCGTGCTGCTGAACAACATTTAACTTTCGATACTTATTATCGAAGTTGGATCTCATAAGTTTATCACTGTCTAACAGTGAATGGAGCAACTATGGTTTGGATTTAATTGCATAAAGGAGAACCAAAAGTCTAATTAGTAATTAATTTATTAAACCTAAAGAATTGGACATTAATCAAAAGGTTTTCTTCACTATTTTATTCAAACTGGTAGCCTCTACCTCCAATTCGAGAAATTATCCTAATTCTTTACTAGGTACTAGAATCCATATAGACTGCACATAAGCCCAACTATGGTTGGTCAACCCATGTACATTTAAGGATAGATTCATAATCAATTATTTTTTTAAATAATTTTTAGTAATTTAATTTTGCCTCAGGTATCTTTTTAGTAGGCTAGGGCCTCCATTGAAAATTTTGGTTAGGTCCAACCATTAACATGATCATACTTGGTCCATCTGACTAATGAATGATTAAGTCCAACTATGGTTGATCAACCTAATCACCATTTAGAGAGACATGGCCAAGAAATCATATTATGAATGATAATTTCATTAGCGCATATGCACCAGGCCTATGGGCCTCCAATGATTATCCAACTAATGGACCCATTATCATCCACTTAATGGAAGGCTATGATCTAGTTATCACCATAACTATTTCATTTTAAGGACCTAATAATTTTAGAGGATTTTAATTTAAGAAAGAGAGAAGGTCAGATGAATCAGCTTGTCATGATCCTTCCATTGGCTTCACCAAGTTAGCTTAAGGGAGACCATTAATAGCTTGGTCAAGGAGTATCTAAATCAGTCACATTGATTTATCAAACTGATATGGGTTAGCTCGAATAATTAAGTAATCCGATCAAAATATAATTTCACCAAGAGGTCAGATAAGTTCGATCAATGGGAGGGTTTGCTAAAGCTTGCCTTAGACACCATCAGAAATAGTCAGATAAGCAGACTGCCAATTAAAGATCACCAATCTGGTTTATCTTAGACATCAACTAATTTAATTAGTCTTGATTAGATCAACCTAATAGTTTATGCTAAACCATATAGTCAAGAATCAAGTCCATCTTGGATCTCATTAAAGACATGGACTTGACCAACTACATCTATTATAATTGATCTAGAGAATTCTTGATCTAATCTAAGACAACAATTGATTAGATTTAATCAATTCTCTAATTAAGTTTATTCTTTAATCTAACCCTAGGTCTAACCCAATTAATGGACTTAATCTCTACTAACTCATTTAACCCAATGTGTTATGATTTATGTCTTAGGATCTTTAATTCATAATTCTAGATCCTAATCAAACAACTTCTTAATTCTTTTGGGCTAAGGGTTGGGGTTTGGCTTTTCAAAAATAATTTTTATATTATAAAATATTTTTATAATTTGATTCTACCAACCTAGTTATATGTTTGATTTATAATCAATATGCAAATAAAATAAGCATGAAACTACTTTAGATATAATCTAAACAGGTTCATGTAATTGAAATAATTTGAACTCCAATCAATCAAAAATTATCTTAGATCAAATCTAATATATTTATGATGATTAAAATTAGATTAAAATATTTTTAATTAGATCATAAAATTTTTTAGATCTAATCTAAAATTTTATGATCAATATTTTAGATCAACATGTACTAGTACAACCTTTCCACTATAAGGGATAAATCTTATAGCAGGACAACCTTATAATCAATCCATGTAATTTAAAACTTTTATTTTTGGATATAAAATTTTTTAAATTTAATAAATTATAAATAAAATTAGATCATATCTAATAAATGTATGATAAGAAATAGATCTACACGAATTAGGACAACCTCTCCACTGTAAGGGATAAACCTTACAGTAGGATAACCTTATAATCAGTTCGTACGATCATGATTTTTAATTTTAAATTTAATAATCAGATTATAAATTAGATCTAATCTAAAAAATAATCTAAACATGCAAAAATAATTATATAATAATGAACCTAGGCTCTAATACCAATTGAAGTAATCAGATCTAGAGTTTCAGGACTAGATCTTGAAACTTTTTCGAGATCAGGCAGCGAAAGACTAAAATAAATTAAAATTTATTCTTAAAATTTAGAAAACCACTAGATCTAAGATTCTATTATATAATTATAGCATGAGATTAAAAAATTAAAAACATAAGGAAAAAAAATATGTTCATCATATCAACATGCATCTACACTACATCTAATACAGGTATGTAATAATAGATCAGATCTATATTACCTGTGTAAGTTAGATATTCTGACTTATTGATCCAAGCTGAAGGATGAAGTTCTGAGCCACACATGTGTCCAGTCTCTAAGAGATGTCCACACGAGCCTACGTATCTTGATCAAAAGTCTGATGCTCGAAAATTAGCATGGTATGCTAATACTATATTGATCCTTCTTCGACGATCGATCTAATAGTTTCTTCTTTAAGATTTAGACTCACAAAAATATCAAAAGGAAGAGAAGAGATTTTTGGACTTGAGACACCACTCCAAAAATCTCTAAGGAGGAAAAGGGGAGAAGAAAATAGCCCTAGAAGAAGACCCTCTTCTTCTTCTTTGTTTTCTCACCCAGACACCTAGATTGGTGTCTTTAGAACTCCTATGTCCAAGATGAATATTTCTCTAATTTTCCCACACCCAAAAGGTCTTTAAATATCTAAAATCCATGAAAAAATCAGTCAAAAATTCTCTTTAAATAATGAGATATGAAAGAATCCTTGTCTAGGTCAAATACCTAGACAAGGAATGTCCAAATTGGGTAAGACAAGGGGCCCAACTCTTGGGAGCCCCCTCCTTTTTCTTTGGCATGGACTACCCGTTTTTGTCACACAAAAAGTCTTTTTTTTTATCAAAAATTTTAGAAAAAAATAGGAAGTGGGCGACACCTTATGGGAGGAGTTTTGGTTTGTTAGGATTCTATCACATAGAATTCAAAATCACAACAACCTGCCTTCTATTAACTTGGTCCACAACTTAATTCCATGTAAGAGAGAAGGGAAGCAAGTGGGTGTGCATGAAGACTTGAGAGAAAGGATTTTTAATGAAAAAATCCTAAAAAATAGGTGTGGGGGCGTGGGGTGGGCGTGAGATATCAAGTGGCGTAAGGAAAGAAGTCCTAGTCTCACTAGGACTTCTAATTTAACTTGGTCAAATATAATTTTTGAGTCAAATTAAATCATAATTAATAAAATTCAATTAGAGTAGGTCTTAATCTAATTAAGAGCATAATTAAATTAAATTAAATTTTAATTTTTTAATTAATTTAAAAAATTAGGCTGACCCAAGTCCTAGTTGAACTAGGACTATTTCTTCTTTGCACTTGGCTTATCCAATAAACTAATTAGACTTGATCCAATCAAGTCCAAATCAAATCTAATCAAATTATATTTAATTATACTTAATCTTAATCCTTTAGCTTAATCAAGTTAAGTAAATTAGCAATCAAATTGCTAATCGATCCTCCTACAATATTTGCACTGGATTAAACATCAATCGTATTGATCATTTAACCTTAGAATGATTCTTAATCATTGATCAACCATCCGATCGGATCATGAACTATAATATGTGTGTGATCCCATAGGTCTGAATCTAAGTCTGTAGCACATGAATAAATTTCTATACCAGTCAAAGTGATCATCTAGCAATGATATCCGACGGTCGGATAGGTCGAATATATAGAACAACATCCTTAGAACCCATATGGATATAGTTTTTATATAATTTATTTTCTTGATCAAAATGCTCGTAGGATACCTGAGAGTTCAATTGTCAACTCTGATAAGGCTATCCACATTGTATTTCAAAATATCAAATCCATCTCATGGATTATCCTAGCCAAGGTTTTGCTATATTAAAATATAGTGATATATTCTTTTCCAACTCTTGAACTGATCAATCCCATCTTGATCACACATCGATTTCGTAAGTACTTGACTATGCCTAAAAATCTTTTGTTATTGAATTAAAAATTCAGTTAGTTCGGTACCAAAGCATAGTGAGTTGCTTGAAAATCACTGAGGTGATCTCAGGTCTAAGAGATACTTAAATCTATATCCCATCAAAGACATTCTCGATAGTAGAATACTTTAGAGTTAGTCATGTTCAGTGATGTTGAACCCCTACATCTCATCTGTATGTCATACTAATGTCTCCACATTCCTTAGTTAAAAGGATAATCAATCTATATGGCATACAGCGATCTATGCTCAATAGACGCTGTTGACCTTATTAATAGTTTATCATTTGGTCGTAAACAGTTTTAAAGACTAATCGATAGATTCTCTCTTTATCAAACCTAAATAGTCCTAATAATTTCATCATAATAATGGAGTTTGTTTGAAGATGAAAACTTATGATGAAAAATACCAAAAATATATTTTATTAATTAATAAATTAATTATAATTATAATGCAGCACAACCATCAACAAATTGATGATTAGCTTTGAAACATATTTTCCAATAGTCCCGACTTGGCTAGGTGAGTTGGCTAAGCTGAATCAAATTTTTATTTTTATTTTTTTTAAAAATTCATATTGGATCTATTTTAACTCTGATTTGCTTCAAACTTATTTCATTATAACCAAAAAAATAAGCTCTTTCTATTAATAAAATATTTTTTAAAAATAATAAATAAAAATATTTAATTCTTAAAAATAAATATAAATTAATTAATAAATTAATATTTTTATGATGAATTTATGGTATTTATCATACCTCCTAACTTAAGCTTTACTTATCCTCGACTAAAGAAAAAATTTAATTTTAAATATCTTTTAATTTTAGATTTTTAAATTTTACCTAAGTAATTTTTAAAATAGCCATTGATGTTCAGTAGAGCATGAGTGAGGTATATCATTAGAGTATTAATACTTATCAATATAAAAAATTAAGTGAAGAATATTTAACTTTTTTAAACTTTTTCTAAATTATCCGTATCTTTATCTCTAAATTATCTAAATTTTCATATGGACAAGTGTATTGCTACTTTCATCTTTTATTTATTGATATTTTTTTATTTATATTATCTATTTTTTGATGTAAATATCATTGCTTACTTTGACAATGAGATCTGATTACTTGATGGAAAATTAATATATATTTTTTTTAATATTATACCACTATTGAGTATCTTAATCCCTTAAGCTTTCTATTTGATCCATGTGGTGAGTCTTGAGTCAATGACTCCCAAACCAGTTGACTTTAGAACACTAGGTATAAAATACCCATTAAACTTACTAGCTTAAATCAAATAGATTATGAGTTAAGACTAGCTTCTTCATTCTTCTTATCTTTTGATACAAAACTCAATGCTTGCTTAGGCAAAAAAGTCTAGTTACTCAGTGAGAAGTACTAGAAAACTATTTTATTTTGATCTTTTATATATATATATGAAGAAATGTATAGTTACCCTACATAAGTCCATAAAAAGTAGACTCTTCTTTGATGCTGGTATGAAAAATCAAAAATACTCAAAGAAAAATTATTTATGCTCTAGACTTAACTCTTTATTGGATTTTCTTAATACTTGATCTTCAATATCTCACAAATTCTTTGATCTGTGCATCAATTTTTTTTAAAAATGTGCTTTGTTCAATTTGATTCTTAAGCATAATCGAGTGTCTAAATACTAAATACTAACTTTTTTGAGAATTTAAAAAATTTAAAATTTTTTATATTATTCTCCCTCCAACTTAATCGACATTGTCCTCAATGGAGAAAGAAAAATAAAGGATGTAATAAAGAACAGTAAAGAATATACCTGACTCAATATATTCTCATGGTCTAGCATGTGCCTTTAAAAATTTGGCTCTTTCTCCAACTTTTTTAAAATATTCTAAAAGAAAATAAACTAAAAAGATAAATTAGATGAAAAAATTAAATATTGGATTGCCTTTCAATAAGCACTAAGTTTACCATCTTCAGCTAGATAAAAGATAGCTTACTTATCCCATGTCAAATATTGGATTGATAAATTTTAATAGTTTTAGATTGCCAATCTCAAGAAGATAGTTTATTATCACTTTATTAATATATTTATTTTTAATTATGGGAATATAGTTCATAATCCTATTCTCAGATCCTTGATTGTCAAGAATTTTTTCAATTTGTTCTTCTAGAATGCTTATAAATTGAATTTTTGAGTTAGGAGTTAAGTTTGATGCAATGGATACTAGAAGGGTGTCTAAAGATGGATTTAATTCTAAAGATAAATTAATATGATCTTATTTAAATGACTCCATTGATACTTCATTACATGCTTCTTGCTTTTTTATGAGAAGAATCGGCTTCTAGGATTGAAGGGAACAGGACTATTGATTTATAGATCTCGGATAAATCATCTATTCTCTTTTTTCTTTATCTATCTCATTTAAATTGGAACCAGCATCAGTACTAATTTTAGATTCTTCTATATGGTTAGTCTCAATACTAACCTCTTTTTCTAAGTTTTTATCTTATCCTGCATTAGCACTAGCCTCTCTTACCTGGTATTGGTATGTATCCATAAGAATTCTGTAACTTTTAAGTTCAGAAATTACTTTGACATCCTCTAATTGGGGATTCTTAGATGGGACATTAGATTAATAATTTGATCCAGATGGTTGGTGGACAATAGATGGATTATTTATAAGATTTGCTAACGGTTGGCTCGATAATTGACCTAGTTCTCTCCTCATGTTAGACTCAGCTAATTATCCTATTTGTGCTTCTAGCCTAGTAATAGATTATTGTTGAGTTAAAATTAATTATTATAGTTGATTAAATCTATCATCAGCTAGATTAATCTGTTGAAAGGATGGGTATGATGGTTGATTATAATGCATTCGCTGGGTAGACTGACTAGGCTGACCCCTATTATAGGCATAATTTTGACATTGGGGCCTATTTTAATAATTTTGCATCGATAAAATTTGGGTCTGAGCCTGAGTCTGTTGGAGCATCGAAGAAAAATTAGGATGGTTACTCCAATCTAGGTTATATGTATTTGAAAAAGAATCATTAACTGGCTTGGAGTAGTCTTGAGCAGGTTGAACTTATTCTTGGATGAAAGGTGAAAACCATGCAGCCGTGGAATATTCACTCACATGATGGATTAGGCTGGTATAGATTAAATAAATCTTCAAATAATTAGAAGATGGTGTGTATTGTGTAGGAGATTGTTGATATAGGATTAGGAGTTGATCTAATTTTTGGGCAAGAAGGTCCACTTTATTTATCAAATTCAAATCAATCTTAGAACTAGATTCTGGATGTTCATAGATTCCTACCTATTTTTGATAGAAGGATAGTGAAGCATGATTAATTTAATTTTCACTCAATGTTTCAAAAAGACATAGGCTTCATCCTCACTTTTATTCATGAATGTATTTCTATAGGATGTATCTACCATCTATTTATACTAGTCTCCTAAACTCTCATAGAAAGCTTGAATAATTTGCCACTTAGACAGACCATGATATGGGCATTTTCTAACAAGCTTCTTAAGTCTCTCTCATGAGTCGTGAATTTATTTTTCTGAAAGCTGAGCAAATTTAGTGATAGCTCACCTCATGATGTTGGTTCGGCTTATGGAATAAAATTTCTTAAAAAATTCACTTTATAATTCAGCCCAAGTTTTGATTGATCTTCCTATTATGCCAAGCCAGTACTTGGCTTTGTCTTTTAATGATAAGAGGAATAGGATTAATCTAAGGACATTATTAGATAAATTTTGGATTTTCACCATAGAGTAGATTTCTAAAAATTCATCCAAATGCTTATAAGGATCTTCATTGGTGTTCCCATAGAAGGATGGAAGCATCAGGATTATAGTCGGCTTGATCTCATAATGGGTTGCATGGATATTAGGTAACTAGATACAAGTCGATGAGTTATAGGTGGAAGGAATAAAATATTTCTTCATCTACCTAGATGGTTTTCTAAAAATTTCAGCCATTTGGTTATTGGGTTTAATATGGTTCAGCCATTCAATTTTATGATTGGATTCAATTAGATCAGGTAAAGCGATCTCCTACCATGCATGTACTAGTGTAACCTTATCATGTGGTCCCAAACTTTTTTTTTAATTTTTTTTTTTAATTTTTTAAAAATTATTATTATTATTATTATTATTAATTTAATTTAATTTAATTTATTATTATTTTTTATTTTATTTTATTTTATTTTTGAAGGGAAAAAGGAGAAGAAAGAAAAAAGAGTTCTAAAGAAAACGTCCTAAGGAGTCCTAGAACTTAGAAGAGGAAGAAAAATTAGTTTTAATTAGGTTTAATATTGGTTAGCAATTAAGTTAGGCAATTAATCCTGACTAAAAATTATCCTAGATCTATATAGCTCATAACCACCAAGGTCACCTTCAAGTCCTCTAAGGTAAGATCAGCCACTCAACTTATCAGGTAAGTGTAAGATCGGTGAAAATTTTTCTGTTGCTTACCTTAGACACCAATTATGCTTGGCCAGGTAAGTTAACAGAATCAATTAAGTAACCACCTTCCTTTGGGATGCAGTTCTTGAACCATTTGCCTTAGACGCCAGTCAAACTGACTAACCCTAATCCAGACCAACTCTTAGGGTTGCTTGTCCTAATGAGCTAGAGTTTCTAGGGTCGATGTCTATTTGATTTTAAAATTAAAGTCTTTAGATCAATGTAGGATGCTGGTTGGTTATTTATGGGCCAAGAAAGAATGATCAAATCTCCATCTTATCTTATTTAATTGGGTATTTCCCATAAATTGATTTGAAGATGAATATGCACAATCACTTTTAGACAAGGGGTTCTATGCAACTAAATTAGATGCATGAAACTTAATTAAACTTTAGAGGCTTACCTTATTTCTAGCGATCATCAAAAGAAATAAAAATAAAAATAAAACTAATATGATGGATGCTCTAAGTAATTAGAATTTCTACTCTTCTCATGAGATTTTTAATTAAATTTAAGTGGATATTTTTTAAAATTAATTTAAAAATAAAGTAATAAAAAAAAGAAAAGAGGTCTAAGGTTAGGATTGATCTCACCAAGCCAAATTGGAAGCTTCCTCCTTACCCTTTTTTTTTTTTGTTCTTTTTTTTTGCAAAATAAATAAGAAAGGTTATTAAGCAATATTTATAAGAAATTTTAAAAAATAAAAATTTATTTATAATTTATTTATAAGAAAATCAAAGAAATCAAAAAAAATTAATACTTATGCCATCCCCAGTAATAGTGTTAAAAATTTGATAAGAGCACGATATTGTTGTTAGGACACCATATTTATCAATTTAATTTTAACTTTTTAAATAATTAAAAATAGCTAGCAAGTAGTGAGTTGAGTCAAATCTACAGAAAAGATAGTGTTTTAGTTTTAAAATCTTTGATTTTTATTAAAAAAAATTTAAAAATAAAATTAAAGTTAAAAAATAAAATTAAAAATAAAAAATAAAAATTAAATAATATAAAAAATTAAATTTAGTACTAAGATCTACTAGTTAGATTTTAGTATCTACTTGTAATAAAAATAAAGTGCAATAAAATTAAAGTACAAGAATTTGAAGAGAAGAAAAATAAAATAACAAAAATAAAAGACTAGAATTTAAAGAGCAGAAAATAAAATTTACATTAATTATAATTTAATTTAAATTTTAAATACATAAAATTAAAAAAATAGAGAAAAAAACTAGAAAAGATGTGATCTCGATCTTGGATTGGCATCGACATGAAGATGGCGTAGGAGATAGCTCTTCTTCGCAGCATCCATTATCTTGAAGTAGCCTCTAACCCAAATATGGCTCCCATCCTATACCATCACCTTCCCATTATCGAAGATGTTATGGAGGCTTGGGGGTCCTTAAATAGGTGTTGGAGGGGAGGAATAAGTGTTATTAGCCAATATGGGACTAAGATAGTATTTTGATCATCGAAATTGAAGAAATCCTGATAAAAATTAGATTAAAATAGCCCCTAGATCAAATTATGTGCAATTCCATGAGTTCTAGCCATTAGATCTAAATCAAATGGTCCAAAAAATGCCAAAAATTGAGTTTTAAAAGCCCATATAAAGTTAGGTTAAATTTTGACCATTGGATGGAGTTGATCAGGCAAATTTAGGCCCTTGGATCGTGCTGAGGAAGTTTGATCACCATTGGGAGCTTTCTCCGTCGTTGGATCATGCTTGGGTTGCTATTGGCCATTCGATCACGTAGATGGAATTCAAATTAGAGTAAAAAATAACCATAGCTGTTGGATTTTGATTTGGGTGCAATTTGGCTGTTAGATCGAGCTCTGAAGCATTTGAAGTCGGTGAATTGTGCAAATGAAAGAGATGAATTCAAATCAAACTTGGAAATAACCTGGACCATTAGATCTGGACTGAAATCAACCACAATCACATGATCATGTAATTACTGTTCATATAGATCCTGTAGACCGATCGCACCGCAGACCGCAATCAGTTAGTGCATGCCCTGGCATGTGAAATTATGAAACTGCCCTTGTATGATGCGATAAATTTTTTGTAAACCCTTTGAGGGTCTTGGTCTACCATGTGGCATCTTGTGATTGGGCACCTTCTACTGAGCTGGCGGTCCACGCCTAGATTCATGGACCGACAGGTCAGCTTCAGTGGTTGAGCCGGCTTGAGTGGCGCATCGGTTGAGCTGGGATGCACCGATTGAGCTGCTTTCGACAGCTTGGCTGGATTAGCTGACTGAACCGAATCAAATTTTTTAATTTTTTAATTTTTCTTTAAAAATTCATATTGGATCCGTTTTTACTCCGATTTACTCTAAACTTATTTCATTATGACAAAAAAATGAGCTTTTTTCATTGATAAATATATTTTTTAAAAATAATAAATAAAAATATTTATTTTTAAAAATAAATATAAATTAATTAATAACTTAATATTTTTATTGATGAATTTATGGTACTTATCATTTATCCTATTCTTGTTAATATGATCAAGCCTACAATGCCAAAGATCGACATCCATGATATTATTTAATTTAAGATGTTTATTATATATATATTACACTCACAGGCTGTGATGTATACGCTATTTCTTTGTTGTCCATCCATTACTGTAACATCATTCATAATGCATAATAATATTTTTTTATTGATAAATGATAATCATTTTTAGCCAAACGACCAACAGAGACTACATTCATTATAAATGATGGACAATAGTGACAATCACTCAAAATGACAACCTTTGTATTGAAAACAAGCTCAACAATTCATAAAGCTAGGATTTGAATAGAACTTCCATCCTCAACATTCAGAAATCTCTCATCATTTTTAAACTTTCTACTTATCTGAAGTTCTTGCAATGAATTGTAAATATGTATAGGACTACCGGTATCCAATACCCAGGTAGTAGAATCACAAATTGAGAAATTATAATGTATCATTATATAACATCCTTGATAAGCAACTTCTTGCTCCTTTCTTTTGTTCACCTTATTAGGGTCAAGGAAAGCAAGATATTGAGCATAATTCTTCTTTCTCTGTCTTTGCTTCTTACAGTAGAAGCACTCCACCTAATTTTGGTTAGTCTTGGACCTTTTGTTTTGACTGGACGTAGAAGCCCCAACACGAACCTCTTTGTGCTGTTGAACTATATTCAACTTTCAATACTTATTATTGAAGTTGGGTCTCATAAGTATTTCACTGTCTAATAGTGAATGGAGCAATTGGGATTTAGCCTTAATCTAAAAAGAATAAAAGACTTATTAGTATATGAATTATTTTAAGCCTAAAGATATGGACTTTAGTCTAAAGGTTCTTCTACTATTTTATATGAATTGATAGCCTCTATCTTCAATTTGAGAAATTATTTTAATTTTTTAGTAGGTATTAGAATCCACATAGACGACATATGGGTCCGAAGAAAGCTTTGGCTAACCTATGTGCATCTATGGATAGGTTCTTAACCAATTATTTTTTAAAATAATTTTTAGTATTAGATTTTATCCCAGGCTCTTTTTAAATAGGCTTTGGCCTCCACTGAAAGATCTGATTAGGTCCAACCATTAACATGACTGAGTTTGGTGATCAAAGAAATGATGAGTAGGCTCAAAAAAAGCTCTGGCCAACCTACTCACCATTTAGAGAGTGCAACCTAATCATCATATGATGAATAATAAGTCTAATATCTCAATGAACACCAGACGTAAAGCACCTCTAATGTCCACCCAAACTATTGGATCCATTACCATCCACCTTAATGGGAGGCAATGACTCAGTTATTCCCATAACTTTGTCATTTTAAGGACATAATAATTTAGAGAATTTAGATTATTTATGATTTAAGAATGGAGAAGACATGGACTAAATTGCTTTCACTAACTTCACCAAGTCAAATCTTGCTACTAATTTCTCAAGTCATTGATGAGGACTAAGATCAATTTTGATCCATAGGCACCTATATCAGTCTCACTGAACAAAATCAGTCATGTTGATTTATCTATGTGACATGAGTTAGCACAAATCAATGAACAACTTAATCAAAAGCTGACTAACTATATTGGTCAGGTAAGTGAGATCGATGGGAGGGTTTGTCAAAGCTTGCCTTAGATACCATCAGAAATGGCTAGATAAGCAGGCTGCCAATTAAATACCATCGATCTAAAAATGCCAGACTTATCTTAGACACCAATCAATTTATCAGTTTTGATTTGGTCTGTTTAAAGGCTTGGGCTCGACCATTGAGCCACGATAAGGTCCATTAGATAAAATCAAATGTATGGACTATGATCAACTACAACTATTGAACTAATCTATAAAGAAGAAATAATTTAATTCTAATTAACTATTAATTAGATTCGATCAATTTCTTAACTTAGTCTGTATTTGATTTTAACCCTAGGTCTAACCTAGTCAATGACCTGATCTGCTAACCTATTAACCCATTAACCCATGAGTTATGAAACCAACTTAGGATCTTCCAATCACAAACCTAGATCCTAAATAATACTTAATTCTCAATTAAGTTCAAGACTGATGGATTGGGATTTAGAATCTTAGAACTACTTTCTGATTTCAAGATTTTGAAATATATTCAAATTTGTAAACAATTTACATTAAATCATATTCAATTTATAGTTTTAGATCTAAATTATTTTAATGTTTAGATTAGATCTTAAGGTTTTGAATCTAGAATTTTGCAAAAATTAAGTTTTGAATCTAAATTCTACAAAACACATATATCACATATATAAATTCTAGATTCAAAATTAAAGCTATATATCCAACATATGTAACAAAAGAATCTAGATCTAAAACATGAAACACATCATTTAGATCTCATCTAAATAATCAATCAGATCATAAACTAATTAATTTTAGATCTAAAATTTAAAAATAAATTATAAATTGATTTAGATCTTATCTAATTTATTTATGATTAATTTTTTAGATTAGTACATATTAGGACAATCTTTCTATTGTAACCTTACAGCAGGATAACCTTATAATTAGTATATGTGATCTTACTATTATTTAGATCTTATCTAAATAATTAAAAAAACTAAATATTTATTTATTTTAGATTTAAAATAAAAAATAAATCATAAATCTATTTAGATCTTATCTAATTTATTAATGATTCAAATTTTTAGATCAGCATATACTAGAACAACCTTTTCATTGTAAGGGATAAACCTTACAATAGGACAACCTTATAGTCAGTATATGTAATTTTTAAAATTATTTTTAGATTTATTTTTAATGCATACATGATGTTGTCATAAAAGTATCTAGGCTCTAATACCAATGTCAAAAAACTATGTAGGGTTTCATGCATGTGTTTTGAAACATTTTCGAAAAATAATATAGCAGAAGATTTAGATTAATCATATTAACCTATTTATGCACATGATTTGATCATTAAATACCTATATCTAGCATCTTTGACATGACATGATGCATGTTTAAATTTAAAATAAAAATTAAATTGGTATTGATCATATCTATACCCTAGATCATATCTAGCAAATCCTAAATCAAATTTAGCATACAAGAGATCAAATCTCTCTACCTTAGCATAGTTCAAGAATACCACTGCTGATTTTCATGATTGTGATTATTGCTTGAAGCTATATAGGATGTCTGGCTTCTATAGGTTATCCACATGAGGCTTCTATGCTGATCGGAGGTTTGACGATCAAAGATCTGTGCGAAGTGCTAGCTTCTAGCAGATCCCACCTGATGATTGATCTGATTTTTTTCTTTGAATCTTTTAGACAATCCAAGAGAGGAAGAATTGGAGTAGGATTGACAGAGAAAATCTCATCTCTAATCTCTCTAAATATGATGAGAAGAAAACTCAAGGAGAACCCTAAGAGAAGACCCTTCTTCTCTTCTTTTTCTCTTGATAGGACAAACTAGATTGATGTCCTAAATAAACCCCCATGCCTTAAGAAGGTTGGTGCACAATTCCCCATGCCCCTCTCTCTTTTCCATGGTAAAAAACCCTTATGTTACACACCAAAAATCAGTTATAGAAAGGCATCAAAAAAGAATTTGATACTAGGTCAAATTCCTAGTATGGAATTAGTCAAAAGGAAGACCAGGGGGTGTCCAACTCTTGGATGCCTCTGAAGAAAAAACTATAGGATTGGCCCAATCGAATCAAGTCATGTAACAAAATTTTAAAAATATTTAGAGCTCTGATCCAATTAGATCTGAAAGTTCTTAGATATGATTAATGGTATCAAATACCACCTGATTTGGGTGAACAATTCATCCGCAGTGATGATCTAAAAGTTGTCCAAGGTTTTGATTGTAGCCATGCACATGCCTGACCTCTACCAGCATCCACTCAAGTTAGATTTGGAGGTCTTCTCCTTCTGAATCTAATCTCAAAAGATTAGAATCCGGAACTCATGGGTGCGCCTTCGATCCAATCTCCGATAGCAACTCAAACGTCACACGAACGAAAATCTATTAATGTGGTCTTGTAGCAGTAGCACTCCAATGCTCGGATAGTTGATCTACCCAACCCTTGGGTGTGGAGAAGAGGAAAAAAAGGAGGGAGATGAGGTTTGGAGGAGATGAGATAGAGTGTGGGCGTGGGCAATGAAATTGATGTTCAAACCCTTTGGCCTAGGCATCTATTTATGGACAAACTTGAACCCTAGAGTCCTAGGGCTTTAAGCAATTGACCATATCAATTTGCTTAAAGTAGAAGGACTCCTCCCAAGTTTTCCATGCCCACTCTTCAGATTTCTCTTTATTTTGTCACATAAAATAGGAAGAAATATGGTGCCACATTATCTGGATGAGAGAAGGTTGGTGTAGGAGAATTATCTCTAAGAGTTTAAACTATTTCAAATTCATTTGACCCATTCAAACTCTTTTGAATGGATAACCTCCCAAGTTTATTCACAAGGGGTGCACACTAGGGAGAGCGTGTGCCCTCACTTTTCATGCAATTCATCTAGGGTGCACATCCCAAGAGAAATTCCAAGAGGGCGTGCCTCTTTCTTTCTTTCCTACAAAGATTGGGTCAAAATGACCCTTGTTCTAATACTCATCTTATGAGACCAGGACAAGCCCTGATCTGACCAAGACAAGGTTCAGCCAGACCAAGATAAATCCATATAGGATTCCTAGATGAGCCAAATCAAATTTGACTGAGTCCAGACTAGGGCTGTTAACGAATTGGACATGATCGAACACTTCACTGTTTGGGTTCGATTAGTTCAAACTACTGTTTAGTTCCTATTTGATTCGAGTTTGAATGTATCCAAAAAAATTCTATTCGAGATCGAGTTCATTATGTTCAAATTTGGCTCTAGTTTGGCTTGAGCTCAACTCGATAGCTCATTATGTTCGAGCTCGGCTCGAGTTTGGCTCGTCTATAGTAATATAAAAAATAAAACTCAAAAATCAATAAAATATCTTTTATTTATTTTTAAAATTTTAGTATAATGTATAATTATAAACTTTTACATACTATCATAGTCATTTCAAAAGAAATTACAACTCAAATAATTTTACAAATTATAATGATTGACAATAAGAATTACAGCTAAGTATAGGAATTACATCATAAGAAATTGCCATGCAAAAACTAGTTTACCTCTTCAGCACAAAACCATCAGTTTTACAACAAGAATTACTGAACATACCGACCATTAGACATCAATCAGAGCTATGACTGCATGCAAGCATGCCTCTAGACAATCCATTACTTAGTAAATAAATGGCTGCTTCATCATTGCACCAATCAAATAAATAATCAAATAAACCAAAGAGAAATCAAGTAAACTACAGAAGGTTAAAACAAGTAATTAAAAATCTAAAAGGTCCCTTATGCTCAGGAGCATTTTATCAACAATTGAAGCTGCAGCTGCATGCAAGCATGCCTCCAGGTAGTCAATTACTCAGTGATTAATTAGCTACTTCATCATTGTACAAAATCTGAAATATTGCCACCAAAAAAATAAAGAGATAGACAAGAAAACTATCAAGTGGTGCAATAAATCTAAAATAAGCAAAAACTTGTTTACCTCTTTAGCACGAAACCATCAATTTCATAACAAGAATCATTGAACATACCAACCATTAGGCCACTTGATAGTTTTGTTGCAATAAATAGCATGCTTAGAAGAAATAAAGCATACAATAAACATTGCTGCCTTGCTGGTGAAAATTTTGAACTGCAAAATTATAAACTATCAGGAATTCAAAGCCACCATAGATGATTTATAATACACATCTAAAACTAATAGATGATTTATCATGTCATATGGCTATTTAAATTATGAAATGTCAGGAATTCAAATCCACCATTAACAAGATGAAATCAAGTTGGTCAAACTCCATTGCAAGCCTACCTTTTTAAGGCAAGGTCCAGCAT
>QRFJ01000502.1:0-36277 GCA_006176705.1 Cocos nucifera
TCGGCTTTGCTTGCCCAAACTTCATTCCTCTTCCCACGAAAGCTTCGCCGGAAAACTCAGCTTCTTGTCAAACTTCCCTGACGACGACTCGGGGGAGACTCGGCTTTGCTTGCCCAACTTCATTCCTCTTTTCCCATGAAAGCTTTCGTGGAGAACTTCATGCTTTTTCTTTTGTCGAACTTCCTTGATGACGACTCGACGCGGGAAGCTCGCTTTGCTGCCCAAGATCACTCCACTCCGTAATTTTTGTAGCGAGTTTGTTGAATGACATACCGAGGGAGGTTCGGGCCTTGCTTGCGCCGAACTTCAACCCATGCTCCTAGAAGCTTCGCTGGGAGGACTTCATGTTCCTTTGTCGGGTTTCTTGATGTGACTTCGAGGTGAAGTTCGGCCGTCGCTTGCACTGGGGAGTCATGGACGTGGTCGACTTCATTCCCCTCCTCGAATGCCGGTCGAACTTCAAATTCCGCCTCCTTGCAAAACCTCTTCGGGGGAATTTCATGCCCTCTATCAGGGCTTCCTGATTGATGTGATGGGCTCGAGGGAGAGTTCGGCCTCGCTTGCACCGAACATTATTCCACTTTTTCACGAAACCTTCTATGGGAGAACTTCATGCCCCTTTGTCAGGGCTTTCTTGATGATGGGCTTCGAGGGGAGTTCGGTCTCGCTTACGCTAGGGAGGTTGTGGACGTGGCCGAACTTCATTCTGCCTCCTTGCAAAACTTTCTATGGGGGAACTTCTGCTCTCTGTTTCTCCTTCCTAAGTGCGATTGGTATGCCCAAATGCTCTTCCTTAAGGTCGGTTCCTCGCATCCTCATGGTGGGTTTGCTGGTAAAATCTCTGTCGGAGGTTGTCGCACGACCTGCATCATCTCGACGGGACCATGAAACCGACCAGCAGGTTGAACTGCTCCACATCTACAGTGGCTTTGTGTGGAGCCTGGGCTAAAATGAGAGCAGATGGACCTGGCGCGTAGGCAGTCAATCGCCGAGTCGAAGCTCTCTTGGGAGGCATTTTCTCTTTAGGAAAGAACTCTAGCGAGGAAGAAGAGAGGTCTCCAGAGAGGAAAGAGAGAAATCGTCACCGAGCACTCCTTTAAAAATAAGGGAACCTTGGGGGTTCAGGCCCTTCCTCTAGCACCATTCTGTTGATGCAGAATCTGATCATCGTCGAAATTCGCTGGAGTGGAGGCCGATGAGGTCGCCGTCGGGGACCTGCAAAACAAAGTCCCATCCAGAGTCGGTGGGGGTGCCTCCGGCAGGACCCTCTGACGATCAAGTCAGCTTTGACCAATAGGAATGGAGTGCTCAGAAATGAGTTCTAGAGCTTGGAGAAGAGATCAAAGAGATTAGAGATCAGAGAGAATAGAGATCTGAATTAGCGTATCTGAAGGATCCTTTTTATAGTGGAGCTTGATGGTGATGGCTGTAGCCGCGTGCTGGCGGGCCGCTCAAGGTTCGGTAGAGTCAGTCTCATAGGAAGGTACCATCTGCAATGGGTCGAGGGTGACAGCCATTGCCGCCTGATAGTGGGTTGCTGTCGCTTGCGGCGGACTGATGGTGATGGCTGTAGCTGTCTTGATGTTGAGCCGCTCGAGGCCGAATGAAAGATTGAAGGGCTTCGACGTGTGTCCATTTTGGAGGAGTTCGGACTTCTGAAGGGGAAGCTCGAAAGGAGTTCAGCTCCTGTAGGCGTCTGGCTGGAGGTGCGCGGCTAAGGCTCGATCGTCAGAAAGTTCGGTAGGAGCTCGGTCAGTGAGAAGTCCGACCGATGGACGGTTGCTGAGGAGTTCGGCCGTTGGGAGTCCGAAGGAGCTCGACGACTGAAGGGAGGTCGTTGAGGAGTTTGGCGAGGAAGACACCAGGAGTTTGCCGTGGGAGTGAAGGAGCTCGACTGCTGAGAATTTCGTTAAAGCTCGGCCGCTTGGAGTTCAAAGAGCTCGGCCACTGAGGAGTTCGATCGACTGAAGGAGTTTGGCTTAAGACCCATCCTCCGAAACTCTTCCATGGCTACTGGTTGCGTTAGGCTGAGCATCGAACTAGACTTCGGTAGGAGCGGGGTTTATCCCCAACAATAAATATGTTATATTTGATCTAGAAAGATTTATGATTGATTATTATTGAAACTGTTTCAATTACATGAACCTATTTAGATTAGATCTAAAGTAGATTCATGTTTATGTTACTTGCATATTGATTATGAATCAAACATGCAACTTGGTTTATAGAACCACGTTGTAAAAATATTTTACAAACATGAAAACTATTTTCGAAAAGCCAAACCCCAACCCTCAGTCCAAAACTTAATTAAGAATTAAGAAGTTGTTTGATTAGGTTTTAGGATTATAAATTGAAAATCCTATGACACGAATCATAACACATTGGGTTAATGGGTTAGTGGGGATTAGGTTCATTAATTGGGTTAGACCTAGGGTTAGATTAAAGAATGAACTTAATTAGAGAATTGACTAAATCTAATCAATTATTGTCTTAGATTAGGTCAAGGATTCTCTAGATCAATTGCAATAGTTGTAGTTGGTCAAGTCCATGTCTTTAACAAGATCAAGATGGACTTGATTCTTGACTACGCGGTCTAGCATGAACTGTTAGGTTGATTTAATTGAAACTAATTAAACCAGTTGGTATCTAAGGTAAACCAGACCAGTGATTTTTAATTGGCAGCTCACTTACCTGACCATTTCTGATAGTGTCTAAGGTAAGCCTGGCAGACCCTTCCACTGATCGAACTTACCTAGCCTCTTGGTGAGATTATGTTTTGATCAGATCGCTTAACTATTCGAGCTGATCCATATTAGCTAGATAAATCAGTTTGACTAATTTAGGTGCTCCTAGACTCAGCCTATTAATGGATCTCCCTTAAGCTGACTTGGTGAAGTTAGTGGGAGGATCATGACAAGCTGGTTAATCTAACCTACTCGCTTCTATAAATTAAATTCTCTAAAATTATTAGATCCTAAAATGAAATAGTTATATGATAACTAGATCATAGCCTCCCATTAAAGTGGATGATAATGAGTCCATCAGTTGGATAATCATTGGAGGCCCAAAGGCCTGGTGCTTATCGATTGATGGAATTATCATTCATTATATGATCTCTTGGATACATCTTTCTAAATGGTGGTCAAGTGGGCCAACCAAAGTTGGGCCTGATCATTCATTGGTTGGATGGGCCAAGTATGGTCATGTTAATGTTTGGACCTTAACTGGACCCTTTTCTGAGAAGGCCAAAGTCAACTGATTAGGGCCTAGGATAAAATTTAATTACTAAAAATTGTTTGAAAAAATAATTGGTTGAGAACCTACCCTTAGATGTACATGGATGGGCCAACCAAAGTTAGGTTCATGTACAGTCTATGTGGATTCTAGTACCCACTAAGAAATTAGGATAATTCCTTCGAATTGAAAGTAGAGGCTACCAATTTAAATAAAATAGTGGAAGAAATCTTTTGATTAAATTCTAAATCTTTAGGTTTAATGAATCAATTACTAATTAGGTTTTGATTTTTCTTTGTACAGACATGGCCACTTTCCAATCGCTTCGATCATTGTTGGATAATGATAAGTTGGTGGGACCTAACTTCGATAGCTGGTACCAAAAGTTGAAGATTGTCCTAGAACATAAATGGATCCTATATATGCTAACAGATCCTGCACCTGAGGAGCCAACTGCCAATGCATGTGGAATAGTTAGTGACACTTATCAAAGTGGCTCAGCGACTGAACCATGGTGCGTTGCATTATGCTGGCTGTGATGAGCGATGAGTTCAGTCACTGGTTTGAGATAGCTCAGTCAAATAAAATGCTCCAAGTGTTGGAGGATTCTTTTGGCACACCCGATGATGTTGAGAGGCACAAGACTAGTTGCGCCATCTTCAATGCTAGAATACAGGATGGAGCCTCTGTCATTGATCATGTATTGTATATGATCGAGCTGATAGAGTGCTTGAGCAAACTCGACTTTTTCTTACATGAATAACTTGAAAAAGATGCAATACTGAACTCGCTGCCAAAGTCCTATCTCCCTTTCTATACTCATTACAAAATGACAAAACCTGAAGTAAACTATCATGGCTTACTAGGGTTACTTTAGAACTTTGAGAAGGATCACCAGCTCCATAAAGAGTCGGTGAACTTAGTGGGAGGTTCGACTTCTGGTTCTCGACCCTTTAGGAAAGAAAAGAAGAACAAGAAGAAGAAAACAAAGAAGGTGCAAGTTTAGGCTGGAAAATTAGTGCAAGGCTAGACCAGGAAGATCAAGCCTGATAAGGGTCAAGCTGAATGCTTTCTTTGCAAGAAGTGGAGGCACTAGAAGAGGAACTGTCCTCAGTACATTGCCTTCCTGGATCCGAACAAGCAAAGAAAGAAGCAAGCTGTTGCTGGGCAAGGTATTTATATGATAACTCCTTGCAATTTCTCTATTTATGATATTACTGATTGGGTATTGGATACCGATAGCCCTTACCATATTTGCAATTCGTTGCAGGGTTGCAGGTCAGTAGAAGATTCGAGCAAGGCGAGAGATTCCTAAACATTGGAGATGGAAGACCAGTTTTAGTTCTAGCTTTAGAAATTTTGAAACTTGTATTTGAATCTCATACCATTGTTCTTAGTGATTATCATTTCTATCCTAGTTTCTTTTTAAATATCATTTCTGTAGGCCTTTTGGCCATGAACAATTATGAAATTTCAATAAAGAAATGAGTTTGTAATGTCATTATGAATGGTGTTACTGCTTTCTATGGATAATTGAACAATGGTGTATATATGTTATCACAACTTGTTAATGTAGTCTATTCTACTGGCAAGCATCCTAGATTAGATAGTGCATCAGATATCTACTTATAGCACTGTAGGCTAGGTCATATAAATAAGAATATGATAAACAGGTTGACTCAGGAGGGAATCCTCAAAGTTAATGATTATGAATCACTTCCAACCTATGAGTCCTGTCTTCTTGGTAAAATAACCAAGTCACCTTTTACTGAAAAAGGTGAGAGAGCCAATGAGCTCTTAGGTCTAGTACATACTGATGTATGTGGACCAATGAGCATAAGTGTCAGAGGTGGATATGTCTACTTTATCACTTTCATAGATGATCTATCCGGATATAGATATGTCTATCTGATGAAACATAAGTTGAATTCTTTTGAAATGTTCAAACGATTCTGAAGTGAAGTAGAAAAACAAACTGGAAAGAGTATTAAAACTCTTTGATCTGAATGAGGAGAATACCTTTCTGGTGAGTTCTCACATATCTAAGAGAGAATGAAATTCTCTCCCAATGGACTCCTCCTGAAACACCACAGCATAATGGTGTGTCTGAAAGGAGGAATCAGACTCTATTAGATATGGTCCGATCCATGATGGGATTTGCCAGCTTGTCGATATACTTCTAGGGATATGCACTCGAATTGGCTTGTTATCTATTAAATAGAGTTCCAAGTAAGTCTGTAGTTAAAATCCCATATGAGATATGAATAGGATGTAAGCCAGCACTTTCACACCTTAGGCCTTGGTGAAGGAAAAACCTAGTTTTCCGAATCAGGTTCATTCAGATCTGATTGGATCAAGAGAGATATTTCAAAAAAAAAATTCTTAGATCTAGATCAGATCTGAGACTTTCCAGATCTGATATTATTGATCTAATAAAAAAATAAAATAAAATAAAAAATAAATTAAATCTAATTTAATTTATCTTATTGAGGGTAATCTGATTACCCTATGATGATCCTGGGATCTGCCTGAGGTTTTGGATCTAGCCATGCAAATGCTTGGCCTCTATCGGTATCCACTCAGATAGGATCTAGAGATCTTCTTCTTCTTTATCACCTCTCCAAAAATCAGATCTGGATCTAATTTTGAAGATCTTCAAAACTCCTTTCGAAGATGTGAGTTGTCTCTTGCAACAGTGCTGCCTTCTTTCTTTTTCTGTCGCCTTTCTCTTGCTTGGATCGCACCAAACTGAAGCCCAAAAATTCTTGGGCATGGGTAGGAGAGAGAAGATCTGAACATGGCATGGAGGAGAAAGAGGGGCAGCCTTGTGGCATGGGCAATAGGTCAAACTCTATTCATCTTGGCGCAGACAGGATTTTTATAGACCCTGTTGCACCAGGTAGTGCCACATCATCCCGATCAATCATGACCTTTTGTGCAATCAAATCTAAATCTAATTGATGGGATGATATTATCTGATCCAATCAGATAAGAGCCCCTTATAATCATCCTTAGGTGGCACCAAGACTGATCAAAGAAGACTCTTTGGCGCCACCTTAGTCGGAAGCATGAAGCAACCTGGAGTCCCATCTGTATGCGACTCCAGGCATCATTATCCTTAGGCGCACGCCTCCCTAGGCATGCACCCCCTCCCTTTCCTCTTTTTAGCAGGGGGACAAAGCCCCATCTTCTCTCTTATGGGTGCATGACACATGGGCAGAGTCTAAGTGTCGAAGGTCAACGTTTGACCAAAGTCAAAAGACAAGATTTAGCAGGTGATGGAAAATGGCAGGTGTTGTCTCAAATTTATCTCATAAATTAAGATAATCTTTTTCTGATCAGAACAAGCTCCAGTCAAATCAAGTAAAGATTTCTGAGTGAGCTCAAACACATTTGGCTCAGTCGAGACAACTTTTAATGATAATTTAAGGAGAACATTAGGCTCAATCGTGTGCTAGCATGATTTTCTTGAACCTAATTGAATCTAATTCAAATCAGTTGAACTGGATTAGTCCAATTGATGATATCTAGATCCAAACCCTTGTATGTATAATCTAGTTAGGTTCAATTTCATATGGTAATAGAATATGTCATGATCTGTATCATTGACATCATTGAAATACCTTCCGATGGATCAGAGCTTTTATGATTCAGACAACTAGTACAATCGATCATCCAAATCATTCTAATTACTTCCAAAATCCACCAGTGACACCTAGCAGTATATGGTGGCAATCCATCAAAACTGAAAGCAAACCTCTCGGTGTAGTTAGTTATGTGATTAAGTTCTTCTATCTTGAGCCCTGATAGAATTGGGGTTAAGGTAATCTCATCAAACCCTAATATCCATCATATGATTAATCATTCGATTTAAGTCCAATGTAAAAATCTTAATAGAAACTCTTTCTATTATTTCACTCTGCCATGGCCATGGGCTTATGGACTTGATTCTCATGATCATCATAGGGCTACTCCTCATCCATCGAGGTAGATTGATTTCCTATTGGTGTAATCCAATTCCTACAATAAACATGCTATAGCCAATATACACCTCAGGATTCTGAATGGCTAGGAAATTGAGTCATGGTGTAGTCAAACTATAACACCCTCAAGGTGAACTGCCGATGCACCTCAGGTAAAAGAACCAGATACACCATGGCAGCTTCAAGCCAGTCATTAATGAGAAGGTAGATTTTCTAATGACTGCTCGATGTGGTCATGCTCAGTGCCCTCATTCTCTAACGAGTACCTATACTCTCGCTCCGGTATCTCTACATCGTAGACTCAAGACTCATCTACTATAAAGAAGCGGTTGTACACCAATCTTTCAAATCAATCACCATCCTCATGATGATCCTACAGTCAATAGTATTTTATGAGTTAATAATGAAAATTCATGTCTTAAATTTTCAGCTCTTGAAAATAAGAACTATCATTGCCATTAACTCAAGGGATGTATCACAGACACTAAATACACATTGTGATAAAAAATAATCTATTTTATTATTTATAGTCAAAATTATAATTTTGTCCTTAGAAGTGTATAACAAGTGTCAGCCAATTCTAGCTTCTAGAGCACACATATCTAACAAACTCCCACTTAACCTAAAGCCACTTGGCTACAAATCTAAGTCCCATCTTCTTAAGGTGGGTTTTGATCTTCTGCTAGCCCAACAGCTTTGTAAGTGAATCTACTGCATTGTCTGTGGAGTCGACTCTCTTGACATCGACATATCCTTTTTCGAGGTAATCATGGATGAGGTGGTATCACCGCTCGAAGTATTTGGATTTCTAGTGAGACCTCGACTTCTTAGCAAAGGCTATGGCGCCATTATTGCCATAGTACAGAGGAATGGCATCTGATGGCATCACTTCGATCTCTATGGTAAACTTCTTGTACCAAAATGCCTCCTTCGCAGCTTTTGATATAGCAATATATTCTGCTTCCATGATGGAATCTACTAATACTATTTGTTTGAAACTCTTCCAACTAACAGCACCACCATTACACACAAATATATTCTCAGATGTTGACTTTCGTTCATCTATATCAAACATAAAATCCGAGTCTGTATACCCCTGGACTTGGAGTTCTCCATTACCAAGAATCAAGAACATATTCTTAGTTCTTCTTAAGTACTTAAGGATACATTTCGTAGAAGTTCAGTGTTCTTCACCTAAATTTGACTGATATCCACTCGTGACACTCACAGCATGGGCTATATCAGGTCGTGTACATAACATGGTATACATGAGGCTTCCTATTGTAGAAGCATAAGGGATCTTGCTCATGCGTTCAATCTCCTCTGGTATGTTGGGACACATTTTCTTGGAGAGATGAATGCCATGTCTGAAGGGTACCAAAGCCCTCTTGGAGTTTTCCATGCTAAATCTTTTTAGCACTCCCTCTATGTACATCTTCTATGAAAGACCTAGCATCCTATTCGGTCTATCTCTATAGACTTTAGTTCCAAGAATGAAGAATGCTTCTCATAGGTCTTTCATGGAGAATTCTTTAGATAACCACATTTTAACTATGGTCAACATGGGAATATCATTCCCAATAAGGAGGATATCATCCACGTACAGTATGAGGAAGACAATAGCACTCCCACTGATCTTTTTGAAAATACATGGTTCCTCCTCATTCTTGATGAAACCAAATAATTTGATCACATAATTAAAACGAGTATTCCAGCTCTGAGATACTTGCTTAAGTCTATATATGGATCTTTGCAGCTTGCATACTTTGTGATTAGTATTGCTGGATGTGAAATCTAGCGGCTGTTCCATATAGATATCTTCCTCAAAATATTCATTTAAGAATATCATTTTTACATCCATTTGCTATATTTCATAATCAAAATAGGCTGCAATAGAAAGCAATGTGTGAATGAATTTAAGCATGGCTACTATCAAAAAGGTATCCTGATAGTCAATGCCTTCATGCTGACTATAACCTTTTGTCACTACTCTAGCTTTGAATGTCTCTATATTTTCATCTGCACCAATCTTTCACTTATAGATCCATTTACACCCAATAGGTACTATACCTTCTGGTGGATTTACCAAGGTCCAAACTTGATTTGAGTGCATCGAGTCAATTTCTGACTTCATTGCCTCTAACCATTTCTCGGAGTCGATATCTAATATCGCCTCGTTATAGGTTTTGGGATCATCACCATGAACTCCATTACCTACGAGCAACATTTTCTCAACTTCCTCTGAAATAGTATCTAAGAATCTTTCAGGGAGACGAAAAATCCTTTCCGATCTTTGAGGTAGAGAAGGTAGTGATTGTATTGGCTAAACCTGATTTGGTTCCAAAGGATCCTTAGCTCTTCGCTTTTGGGAGACTTTCTCCTCTAGCTTGATCTGCTTTCAAATACCGCCATCTTGAATAAACTATTTTTTAAGAAAGATGGCATGTCGACTCACAATTACATTGTGATCTTCTGAAATATAGAAATAATATCCTAGTGACTCTTTAGAATATCCTATAAATCGAGCTCTAAAGGATCTGAAGTCTAACTTTTCCACTTGTTGTCTTTTGACATGAGTCGGACAACCCCAAATTCTGAGATGACTCAGACTTGATTTCTTACCATGCCATATCTTATACGGTACGGTAGGAATGATTTTAGAAGGAACTCTATTTAGTAAATATATAGCAATTAGCAAACTGTGTCTCCAAAGAAAATCAGGAAGGTCTGTAAAGCTCATCATGGATCGAACCATATCCAATAGGGTTTGGTTCCTCCATTCTGAAATTTCATTAAGTTGAGGTGTTTCAGGTGGAGTCCATTGAGAGATTATGCCATTTTGCTTAAGATGGTCCAGGAATTTTTGACTAAGGTATTCACCTTCTCGATCTGATCGAAGAACCTTAATGAGTTTTCCAGTTTGCTTTTCTACTTCATGTCTGAATTCTTTAAACTTTTCAAAGGCTTCAGACTTGTATCTTATAAGATACACATACCCATACCGAGATAAATCATCGGTGAAGGTTATGAAGTAGACAAAATTACCTCTAGTCGGCACATCAAATCGACCGTACATATCAGTATGTACTAGGACAAGTAAATCCATGGCCCTTTCCTCATGTCCCACAAAAGAAAGTTTAGTCATTTTGCCATGAAAACATGATTCACAAATTGGATATGACTCGAAAGTCAATGGACTCAATAGTCCAATTTTCTCCAATTTGTTAACCCAATCTTCTGCTATATGACCTAGTCTAAGGTGCCATAGATACCTATCATTTGGACTATCTCTGGGTCATTTTGATTTTATGGCATTCATATTTTGCTCGATATTAAAAGTAGATACAGCAATATGTAACCGGTAAAGATCGTTAATAAGAAAACTACTTGCAATTTTATTTCTTTCATAAAGAATGTTATAATGGTCCTTAAGAAAACTAATAACATAGCCTTCTTATGCTAAACATGAAACAGAAATCAAATTTCTGCTTGCTGCAGACACATAATAACAATCCCTAAGTACTAAATCTAAATCAGATGGTAGTCAAAGAGGATAGGTTTCCACGACCACAGCAGCAACCCTTGCTCCATTTTCAATGCGTTGGATCATCTCACCATCTCTCAACCTCCTGCTATCCTCAAGATTCTGCATGGAAGTGCACAAATAAGCACTAGAATCAGAGTCAAGCACCCAACTGAAAGCAGAAGAAATCATAAGATTAGATTCAATAACGAGCATACCTCCAGAAGGATCTACCTCCTTATTCTTCAGGGTAGCCAGGTATGTAGGGCAATTCCACTTCTAGTGGCTATCAGTGTTGCAATGAAAATATTTTTCTTTATCAACGATCTTCTTCTTCGACTTTGCCTTCTTTTTCTTTCCTCCTTCCACCTTCTACTTTTTCACAGACTTCTTCTTCTTTCCAAAAGACTTTCTCTTGGAAGAAGTCCATTCCATAGCAAATACTGAGCCTTTAGAATCTTTCATTGAAAGCTCAGTGGTAACCAGCATATTCATAAGCTCGGCCAGAGTATTTTGAAGTTTATGCATATGGTAGTTCATGATGAACTGCCCATATGCATCAATCAAGGATTATAGAATTATATTATTCTACAGATCCAGGTCCAACTTCACTCCGAGCTTCTCAAGCTCTTCCAAGTCCTTGATCATCATCAGATAATGACCATGGACTAACTGCCCATCATGTATTTTAGCCTTGAATAGTCATTTAGTGATCTGATATTTGGCTGCGCGACTCTGTTCACCAAACATCTCTTGTAGGTGAGCCAACATTTGGCAGACAGTCCTGATATCTTCATGTTAGCGCTGAAGCTCATTAGACATTGAGTCCAACATATAGTATCTGGCCTTATTATCTTCGTCCGTCTAGTTATCAAGAGATGCTCTCTGTTCAGTGGATGGATGAGCTAGTAAGGTGGGGGGATCCTGGTCCAATACATGAGTTAACTTCTCGAAATCTAAAATGATTTTGAAGTTTTGAAGGCAATCCTTGTAATTGGGTCTGGTCAGTCTATGGGTGTCTAAGATACGTGCTAGTGGATTGGACGTAGATATTTTCCTATAGAAAGTTAAAGTTTCTAGTTAGATATTGTAATTAAGACTTGACCAATTTATTTAGGAATTTAATTTTTAAATAAATTAGTTTCTACTATTTTCTTGGATCCCTACACTCCCTCTGTAGAGATGCAAAAATCTCCACGATTTTAGATTTCTAATGGGTGGTGCAGTCTCACCAACTGACTCATCACCTCACCTAATATTTATTGATGATGGATTAGCCAATGAGTGGATAACTCTTGTCTAATGATTCTCTAATCATGGTGCACCCAAACTTGGTCTCTAATTCATGAATCTCACCATGCTTGAAATATTGATCCACTCCTTAGTTAAGTTAGATCCACCATTTGCATGGATTGGATTTCTAATTGGATCTCTCACCATATCCAAAATATTGAACCCAATTTATCCTCCAGCCCGTAGCATCCAATGCCTAATAGATATGATTGCATCTTTTTGATGCAATTGAACCACTATGAACAGTCGAGAATAATAAATCCGAAAAGATCCGCATATCTACAATGGTGGAAGACCTCAGACTTAATCTTTCTAGGGAATTTAATTTAGGTCCCTTTAAACTTGACATACAATAGCCATAACAATTATGACTAACCTAGTGGCATGGGTTAGCTCGGATTGTTAACCACCTTAGATCAGGACTAGGTCGACAAATATGGCCAGTTAAGTGAGACCGATGGAAGGGATATGCCATTAACTCGACAAGAATGCATTCAAGTTGAGTAGCTCCCAATTAAAAATAAGTCGATCATATCTGCCAAACTTACTTTAGACACCAAATTGTTGAGCCATAACCAATCAGGTTAGCCTATAATGCAGCCTCTAACTATTAAGCCTAATTAGGTCTTAACTCGATCGATCACTCATATGACTGGATCTTGACCCAGACTTAATCCTATTAGGTGGGTCAATTTAAGCACTCTTGATCCCACCTAACCAACTCTTGATTCGATTTGATCAACCACTAGATCTAATTGAGCTACCCAAGCCCAAACCCAATTTTACGAATATATCTTAGATCTAAAAATTCTTAATTTTAGACCTAATATATTTCATAATCTTAATTCTTAATTAAGTTTAGGATTCATAAACAAAACATATATATAAAATCCTAGGATTTCAGGATCTAGGATTTTGCAGAAAATAAGTTTTTTATTTTTGATAAAGGACAAACGCGCAGCACCCCTTCACACCATAAGAATACCCCATCGAATAGAAAGAGAGGGCCTTTAAACCCCACTTCATTCTTATGATCGGATGGTCAAGGGGCACGCCTTAATCAGAAACATGATAAATCTATAAAACTAGTTAGATCTACATCATATATCACATATATAAAAATTGATCTAACTAAAAATATGTTTTGCATACATCTCATGTATCATATCATGCATATTTTTAGATCTTAATTATCTCATAAATATCTAAAAAATAAGATTTAAACTTGATCATATCAAATTAAATTTATTCTAGATAATTTTGTAAAATTATTCTACAACTAGTCTAAACATGCATCTATCATATCTCATATGAATAAATTAAATAAATTTATTTTTTATTTTTTATATCTAATTATAATATTTATAATATCAAAAAATAGTAAATAAATAAATCTAAAAATTATAATTAATTAAATTAAAATTATGATTATACTAGACTACACACAGAACAATTCTATTCCTAGTCTAGACATGCATCTTATACATCTTAGATTTAGATTATTTAATTTTAATTTTTTAATTATAGATATAATCACATCTAATGTGATATCTAAAATCATATAATTATTAGATCAAAAATATATTAAAATTAGATCTAATGAATTATGGAACCTGGCTTTAATACCAGTTGAAGGAAACTAATTCCCGTCATTCGTTCAATCTATGGATCAAGAGATATTTTAAAAATATTCTCTATCTCAATCAGATCTGAGACTTTCTATTCTAATATTTTTTAATAAATAAAATAAAATAAAAATAAATAAATCTAATTAATTTACCTTGTTGAGAATTGATACCCTAAGATCTGGATCTGCCAAGTTCTGGATCTAGCCATGCAAGTGCCTGACCTCTACTAGAATCCACTTCGGATGACTAGAATCTTTTCTTCTTATCATCTCTCCAAAATTAATCTGGACTGATTTTAAAATCTTCAAATTCTTTCGAAGATGTGAGTTTCTCTTGCAGAGCTCTTCATCCTTTTTGTACCTTGGTCTTCTGGATGACCATACGAACCCAAAATTCTGGTTGGTAGCAGAGAAAATCAAAGTACATGATAGAACACTTATAAATGGAATTTAAACCTATTCATTGGTGCAGATAGATTTTAATCAAATGGCCATGAGTCAATTTCCGCCAACATGCCTTTTGTACAACAGATCTAAATCTGATTATGGGATCACATCTACCTAATTAGAGAAGTCAAAATCATATAGCTGGGATGGTGAAAGAAACTCTTTTAATTTATTGGAAGCATGAAGGCACCTGAGTCCCACATGGATCCCATGGTCATATCCTTGATGCACACTCCTAGGCATAGCAACCCCCTTCCTTTTCTTCTTTTAGTAGGGGGACAAAGCCCCATCTTCTCTTCTATGGGTGCATGACACATGGGCAGATGTCTAAGTGTCAATAGGTCAACATTTGACCAAAGTCAGAAGACAAGATTTAGCAGGTGATGGAAAATGGTAGATGTTGTCTCAAATTTATCTCATAAATTAAGATAACCCTTTTTCTGATCTGGACAAACTCCAATCAGACCAAGTAAGGATTCCTGAGTGAGTCCAAACATATTTAGCTCAGTCGAGATAACTTTTAATGATAATTAAAGGAGAACATTAGGCTCAATCATGTGCTAGCATGATTTTCTTGAACCTAATTAAATCTAATTCAAATCAATTGAACTGGGTTAGTTCAATTGATAATATCTAGATCCAAATCCTTGTATGTGTGATCCAGTTAGATTCAGTTTCGTATGGTAATGGAATATGTCATAATCTCTATCATCGACATCATCGAAACACCTTTCGATGGATCAAAACTTTTTTGATTCAGACAACTAGTATGATCGATTATCCAAATTATTTTAATTGCTCCCAAAATCCATTAGTGACACCTAGCAGTATATGGTGGCAACCCATCAAAACTGAAAGCAAACCTCTCGATGTAATTAGTTGTGTGATTAAGTTCTTCTATCTTGAGCTCCGACAGGATTGGGGTTAAGGTAATCTCATCAAACCCCAATATCCATCATATGATTAACTGATAAGTATAATAAATTCATCAATAAAAGTATTAATTTATCAATTAATTGATATTAATTTTTAAGAATTAATAATCAATTTATATATAATTTTTGAAAAATTCATATTTTTACTAATTAAAAAATTAATTAAAAAATAATAAAAATTAATAAAAATTAAAAAAAACAAAATTTTATTATCAATAAAAAGAGCTCATTTTTTTGATCACAATGAAATAAATTTCAAATAAAACGAAGCTAAAATGGAAAAGATATGAATTTTGAAAGATATAAAATAAATAAAAATTAAATAAAAAAAAAAGAAAACGGCTCAGTCGGCTCCGTAAGCCAAGCCACCAAGCCAAGCCAAGCCATCAAGCCGACTCAGCCATTGAAGCCATCAGTCGGTCCATGATCTAGGCGTGGACCGCCAGCTCAGCAAATTCCGGCGAATCAGAGATTGCCACGTGGTGGACCTAGACCCCTTAAGGGTCTACAGAAATTTATCGCGGCTCATAAGGGTAATTTAGTCTTTTCATCAGACAATGGCGGTGCTGATTGGTTGCGGTGTGCGGTGCGGCCGGTCCACGCGGTCCATGGGAATAGTTATTGCGCGATCGGATGGATGTGGTTGTTTGCGGTCAGGATCGGACGGCTGTGGTTGCTTCCGAATTTTATTCAGATACAAACATCACGCGGATCACCATCGGACGGCAGCGCTCGATCCAGGCGATGATCCGACGGTCCAGAATGCTGTCGGTGGTGATCAAGACTCCCGAAGCATGATTTGCGGCCAGATTTCCTCGATCAAGCGCGATCCAACGGCCAGAATTTAATCTGACCCGATCTGAGCTTATCTGCATCCGATTTTGATGATTTTTTGGACCGTTGGATTCCTGTTGAACGGCTGGATTTTATCAGATTTATCAGAGTCATATCAGAGCTGTTTTGATTCAAATTTTATCCAAATTTCTTTGTATTTTTATGATTACAAAGGCTATTAGTCCCATATTGCCTTTAGAAAAAAATATCCAGCCCTCCTAACTCTATAAAAAGGACCCTAGGCCACCAAAAATTAATATCTCCGATCAAGGTGAAGCTTTGGTATAGGGTGAAGCTAGGCTATGGGTTAAAGGCTGCTTCAAAGCAACGGGTGCCGAGAAGAAAAGCCGAGCTTCTACACCATCTTTCTGCCAATGCCGATCCAAGATCAGAGATCAGGCTATTTTATTATCTTTTCTTTTTAAATTTTATGTATTTAAATTCTAAAATTTTAATTAATAAAAACTTTATTTTTGTATTTTAATTTCTTACTTTTTATTGTAATTTAATTTCTGCACTTTAGTTATTACTTTTTATTTTATTGCAAGTAGATGCTAAGATCTAACTAATAGATCTTAGTACCAAATTTAAATTTTTGCACCTTTTAATTTTCACTTTTTATTTTCCGACTTCACTTTTGATCCCAAAACTCTTTTTTCTCTTTTCTTTTTCTTTTATAAAATCAAAGATTTCAAAACTAAAAACACTATCTTCCCTGTGGATTCGACCCGACTCACTACTATCTACGCAATTTTAATGATTTTAAGAAGTCGGATTAAACTGATAAACACGGTGTCTTAACGACAGCACCGCATCCCTATCAAGTTTTTGGCGACATTGCCGAGAAAGGCACGGATATTAAATTTTTGATCTCTTTGATTTTTCTATAAATAAATTATAAATAAAATTTTTATTTTCTTACTATTTTTTTTTATTTTGTAGGAAAAGAAAAAAAAGAACAAAAAGAATCAGAAGTTTTGCCTGGTGAGATCAATCCTAACCCTAGTCCTCTTTTCTTTTTATTTATTTATTTATTTATTTTATTTTTAAATTAATTTAAAAAAATATTCATTTAAATCTAATTAAAAGCCTCATGATAAGATTAGAAATCCTAACTATTTAGAGCATGCATCATATTAGTTTTATTTTTATTTTTATTTTTATTTTTTTTGGTGATTGCTGGAAGCAAGGTAAGCCTTTCAGAATTCAATTAGTTGCATGCATCTAGTTTAAATTGCATAAAACCCTTTGATTAAATTTTTTTTTTTCATGCATATTCATATTAAATCAAATTAAGGGCACAACCCAATTAAACAAGATAAGGTGGGGATTTGATCACCCTTCCTTAGCCCACAAACAACCAACCAGCATCCTGCATTGACCTAAGCCTTTAATTTTAAAATCAATTAGACATCAACCCTAGGAACTCGAGCTCAATAGGATAAGGAATCCAAAGAGTTGAACCGGGTTAGGATAAGTCAATTTGACTGGTGTCTAGGAAAGTGGTTCAGGGACGATTGGGCCCGAAGGAAGGTGGTTTCTAATTGGTTCCGTTCGCTTACCTGGCCAAGCATAATTGGTGTCTAAGGCAAGCAACGGGGGGACTCCCACCGACCTTACACTTACCTGGCCAGTTGATTGGCTAATCCTACACTTGGAGGGCTTGAAGGTGACCTTGGCAGTTAGGAGCTGTCTAGATCTAGGATAACCCTTAGTCAGGATTGATTGACCAACTTGATTGCTAACCAACATTAAATCTAATTAAACCTAATTCTTCTCTTTCTTCTTAGTTCTAGAACTCCTTAGGATCTTTTCTTTAGAACTCTTCTCCTTACTCCTCTAAAAATAAAATAAAATAAAAATTAAATTAAACTAACTAAAAAATATTAAAAATGATAAATTAAATTAAATTAAAATTAACAAATAAAATAATTAAAAAAATAATTTTTAATATAATAAAATAATAATAATAATAATAATAATAATTAAAAAAAATAAAAAAATAAAAATCTAAATTTTTTTTTTTTTGAACCACACAATAGGGTTGCACTAATACATGCATGGTAGGAAATCGCTTTTTCTGATTTAGTTGAACTTAATTGAATGATTTAGTTGAACTTAATTGAATGGTTGATTCACATTAAACATAATAATCAAATGGCTAATATAAATCTAATAGTCCAAAAATTAAATAAAGTTGACCTTCTTGATCAGAAAATAGATCAACTCCTAACCCTAGGTCAACAATCTTCTAATTATCAGGAGAGTTATTCAATCTGTGCTAGTCCAACCCATTATGTAAGTGAATATCCTATGACTGCACAGTTTCCATATTTTATCCAAGAACAAGTTCAAGCTACTCAAGGATACTCCAAATTGATTAATGATCCATTTTCAAATTCATATAATTCAGATTGGAGTAACTTTAATTTTTCTTGGACATCCCAACAGACTCAGGCTCAGACCCAAATTTCACTTGAGCAAAATTATCAAAATTATGCCTATAATAATGGTCGGCCTAGTCAGTTTAACCAGCCATCATATTATAATCAGCCTTCATACCCACCTCCTCAACAGACCAATCTAGCTGATGATAGATTTAACCAACTTCAACAATTAATTCTAACTCAACAGCAATCTATCGCCAGACTAGAAGCTCAAATAGGACAATTAGTTGAGTCTAACATGAGGAGAGAACTAGATCAACTACCAAACCTACCAATTTCAAACAACCCACCTAATGACTACCAACCACCTGGATTAAATTATCAATCTAATATTTCATCTAAGAATCTTCAATTTGAGAATACCAAAGTAATTCCTGAACTTAAAAGCTATAGGATTCTTATTGACCCATACCAAGATCAGGTGAGAGAGGCTAGTACTGATGCTAGCCAAAATAAAAATTTAGAGGAACTGGTTAGTACTGAGACTAATCACATAGAAGAACCCAAGCCAGGAATTAGTACTGATGCTAGTTCCAGTTTAAATGAGATAGAAATAAGGGAAAAGAGAATAGATGATTTATCCGAGACTTATAAACCTAATGTCCTATTTCCTTCAACCCTAGAAGCTGGTTCTTCTTATAAAAATCAAAAGGATCAAAAGGCATGTAATGAAATATCAATGGAGTTGTTTAAGCAGGATCATATTAATTTACCTCCAGAATTAAAACCGCCTTTAGTCACCATTCCAGTACCCATTGAATCAAACTTAACTCCTAAAACTCCATTCATGAGCATTTTAGAAAAACAAATAGGAGAAATTCTTAATAAACATGGGTCTGAGAATGGAATCATAAAATATATCCCAAAAATTAACAGTGAATATATCAATAATAGGATTAAAAATCAACTTTCTGAGATTGGCAATCCAAAACCATTGGAATTTGTCAATCCAATATTCGATACAAGATAGTGAGCTACATTGTGTCTGGCTGAAGACGGTAAACTTAGCGCTTGTTGGGAGACAACCCAATATTTAGTTTTTATCTAATTTATCTTATTTTCTTTTTAGGATAATTTGAATAAGTTGGAGGGAGAGCTCAAATTTATAAAGGCATCTGCTGGACCAAAATAATAATAATAATAATAATAATAAATAAATAAAAAAATATACTGAGTTAGGTATATTCTTTCTAGGTGTATTCTTTCATGTTCTTTATTACATCCTTTATTTTTTCTCTCCATTGAGGACAATGTCGATTAAGTTGGGGGGATAGAAAAATAAAAATTTTTTAAAATTTTAAGTCCTCAAAAAAGTTAGTATTTAGTATTTAGATACTTGATTATGCTTAAGAATCGAATTAAACTAAGCATTTTAAAAAAAAAATTGATACACAGATTAGAGAATCTATGAGATATTGAGGAATCAAGTATTAAGAAAATTTAATAAAGAGTTAAGTCTAGAACATAAAAAATTTTTCTTGGAGCATTTCTAATTATTTCTACTAGCATCAAAGAAAAGTCTACTTTTTATAGGCTTGTGTAGGGTAACTATACATTTCTTCATATAAAAATTTATTTTAATAAAATAGTTTCCAAGTACTTCTCACTGAGTAACCGGGCCTCTTTGCCTAAACAAGCATTGAGTTTCGCGTCAAAAGGTGGGAAGGGCAAAGAAGCTCGTTGTAAAGCTAGTCTTAACTCGTAGCCTATTTGATTCGAGCTAGTAAGCCCGAGGGGTATTCTATACCTAGTGCCCTAAAGCCAACTGGTTTGGGAGTCATTGGCCCAAGACTCGCTACATGGATCAAATAGAAAGCTTAAGGAGTTAAGACACTCAATAGTGGTACAACGTTAAAAAAAAAAAAAAAAAAAAAAAAAAAAAAAAAAACATTGGTTTCCCACCGAGTAACCGGGTCCCGTTGCCTAAGTAAGCAATGATATTCGCATCAAAAAGTGGGCAATATGAAAATAAAAATTAATAAATGAAGGATGGAAGTAGCAATACACCTGCCTATATGAAAGTTTAGACAAATTAGAGATAAAAGTGGAATAATTTAGAAAAAGTTCTGAAAAATTTATTATTCTTTACTTAATTTTTCTATTGATAAGTATTAATACCCCAATGATATATCTCATTTAAGCTCTACTGAATATCAATGGCCATTTTGAAAATTATTTAGGTAAAATTCGAAACTCTAAAGTTAAAAGGTATTTAAAACTAAATTCTTTCTTTACTCGAGGACGAGCAAAGCTTAAGTTGGGGGGTGTGATAAGTATAATAAATTCATCAATAAAAGTATTAATTTATCAATTAATTGATATTAATTTTTAAGAATTAATAATCAATTTATATATAATTTTTGAAAAATTCATATTTTTATTAATTAAAAAATTAATTAAAAAATAATAAAAATTAATAAAAATTAAAAAAATAAAATTTTATTATTAATAGAAAGAGCTCATTTTTCTGATCACAATGAAATAAATTTCAAGTAAAACGGAGCTAAAATGGAAAAGATATGAATTTTGAAAGATATAAAATAAATAAAAATTAAATAAAAAAAAAGAAAACGGCTCAGTCGGCTCCGTAAGCCGAGCCACCAAGCCAAGCCAAGCCATCAAGCCGACTCAACCGTTGAAGCCATCAGCCGGTCCACGATCTAGGCGTGGACCGCCAGCTCAGCAAATTCCGGCGAATCAGAGATTGCCACGTGGTGGACCTAGACCCCTTAAGGGTCTACAGAAATTTATCGCGGCTCACAAGGATAATTTAGTCTTTTCGTCCGACAACAGCGGTGCTGATTGGTTGTGGTGTGTGGTGCGGCCGGTCCACGCGGTCCATGGGAACAGTTATTGCGCGATCGGACGGATGTGGTTGTTTGCGGTCAGGATCGGACGGCTGTGGTTGCTTCCGAATTTTATTCAGATACAAACATCACGCGGATCACCATCGGATGGCAGCGCTCGATCCAGGCGATGATCCGACGGTCCAGAATGCTGCCGACGGTGATCAAGACTCCCGAAGCATGATTTGCGGCCAGATTTCCTCGATCAAGCATGATCCAACGGCCAGAATTTAATCTGACCCGATCTGAGCTTATCTGCATCCGATTTTGATGATTTTTTGGACCGTTGGATTCCTGTTGAATGGTTGAATTTTATCAGATTTATCAGAGTCGTATCAGAGCTATTTTGATTCAAATTTTATCCAAATTTCTTTGTATTTTTATGATTACAAAGGCTATTAGTCCCATATTGCCTTTAGAAAAAAATATCCAGCCCTCCTAGCTCTATAAAAAGGACCCTAGGCCACCAAAAATTAATATCTCTGATCAAAGTGAAGCTTTGGTATAGGGCGAAGCTAGGCTATGGGTTAAAGGCTGCTTCGAAGCAACGGGTGCCGAGAAGAAGAGCCGAGCTTCTACACCATCTTTCTGCCAATGCCGATCCAAGATCAGAGATCAGGCTATTTTATTATCTTTTCTTTTTAAATTTTATGTATTTAAATTCTAAAATTTTAATTAATAAAAATTTTATTTTTGTATTTTAATTTCTTACTTTTTATTGTAATTTAATTTCTGCACTTTAGTTTTTACTTTTTATTTTATTGCAAGTAGATGCTAAGATCTAACTAATAGATCTTAGTACCAAATTTAAATTTCTGCACCTTTTAATTTTCGCTTTTTATTTTCCGACTTCACTTTTGATCCCAAAACTCTTTTTTCTTTTTTCTTTTTCTTTTATAAAATCAAAGATTTCAAAACTAAAAACACTACCTTCCATGTGGATTCGACCCGACTCACTACCATCTACGCAATTTTAATGATTTTAAGAAGTCGGATTAAACTGATAAACACGATATCTTAACGACAGCATCGCGTCCCTATCATTAACCATTCGATTCAAGTCCAATGTGAAAACCGTAACAGAAACTCTTTCTATTATTTCACTCTATCATGGCCATGGGCTTATGGACTTGATTCTCATGATCATCATAGGGCTACTCCTCATCTACAGAGGCAGATAGATTTTCTATTGGTAAATTCAATTCCTACAATGAACATGCTATAGCCAACATACACCTTAGGATTTTGAATGGCTAGGAGATCGAGTCATGGTGTAGTCAAACTATAACACCCTCAAGGTGAACTATCGATGCACCTCACGTCAAAGAATCAGACACACTACTGTAGCTTCGAGCCAATCATTAATGAGAAGGTAGACTTCCGAATGACTGCTCAATGTGGTCATGCTCAGTGCCCTCCTCATTCTCTAACGAGTACCTGTACTCTCGCTCCGGTGTCTCTACACCATAGACTCGAGACTCATGTACTATAAAGAAGCGATTGTACACCAACCTTTCGGATCAATCACCATCCTTATGGTCATCCTACGGTCAGGAGCATTTTATGCATTAATAATAAAAATTCATGTCTTAAATTTTCAACTCTTGAAAATAAGAACTATCATTGCCATTAACTTAAGGGATGTATCATAGACACTAAATACACATTATGATAGAAAGTAACTTATTTTATTATTTATAGTTAAAATTATAATTTTACTCTTAAAAGTGTATAACAAGTGTCAATCAATTCTGGCTTCTAGGGCACACATATCTAACACTTGGGGGTGCTCGGCTTATGTCAAATGGTTAGTTATAGATAAACTTGGACCTAGGTCTAACAAGTGTACATTTATAGGATATCCAAAAGAGACCAAAGGATACTATTTCTACCATCCTGATGAACAAAAGGTGTTCATCAGCCTTAGGACAATCTTTTTCAAAAGAGAGTTTCTTGATGAAGGAACTGTTGCCTCTAAGGTTGAACTTAATGAAGTTCAATAGATAGAAAGTCTAATACAGAATGTTGAACCTAAGTCGGATTTGATCAAATTAGATCCGAAGACTAGTGAACCAGCACCATTTAGGCAATCCGATAGAGTACCATGCCATCCGAATAGATACTATGGATTCTTGATCCAGGATGGTGATCCCATCGAACTTGATGAGAATGATGAGGTTCCAATCACTTATATAGATGCGATGCAGGGATCTAACTCTGAGAAATGGCTAGGAGCCATAAGATCCAAAATAGATTCTATGAAGGTCAATGATGTATGGACATTAGTTGACCCACACGAAGTGGTTAAACCTATTAGGTGTAAATGGATCTTCAAAAGAAAGAGGGGCACAAACGGAAAGGTGGAGACCTATAAAGCCTGTCTGGTTGCTAAGGGATATCATCAACATTATGATATTAAGTATGACGAGATGTTCTCCCCTATGACAATGCTCAAGTCCATTTGAATCATGCTTGTCATTGCTGTCCATCTAGACTATGTGATCTGGTAGATGGATGTGAAGACAGCTTTCCTAAATGGAGAGCTGATCGAAGAGGTATACATGATACAACCTGAAGGATTCACATCCACAAATGAGTCCAAGGTGTGCAAGCTTTAGAGTTTCATTTATGGATTAAAGTAGGCAGCTTAGAGTTGGAACATACATTTTGATAAAGTGATCAAAATGTATGGCTTCGTTAAGAACAGAGAAGAATCCTGCATTTACAAATGGTTAAATGGTCCAGCAGTGGTATTCCTTATTTTGTACATGGATGACATTCTCTTAATCAGAAATGATATCCCCATACTATAAGGAATAAAAGTCTGGTTGTCATCATAGTTCTCTATGAAAGACTTGGGTGAAGCATCCTACATCCTAGGGATGAAGACCTATGAGGATAGATTTAAAAGGATGCTTGGTATATCTCAATCTACGTACATAGAAACTATGCTGAAGAGGTTCAGTATAGAGAATTCCAAAAAAGGCTATCTTTCGATAGGCCAAGGAATTTCTCTCTCTAAGAAGGATTGTCCGATAACTCCTGAAGAAAGAGCGTATGAGTAGAATTTTATATGCTTCGATAGTGGGGTCTATTATGTATGCAATGACATGTACGAGACCAGACGTGGTATACTCACTAGGAGTAATGAGTAGATACCAGTTTGATCCTAGAGAAAATCACTTGAAGGTGGTTAAAACCATCCTTAAGTATTTTAGAAATACTAAGGACCAATGATTGGTTTATAGTGAGTCAGATCTGAAGCTTGTGGGGTTTATAGACTCCAGCTTTCAATCTGACCATGATGACAGTAAAAGTGTGTTGGAGTATATCTTTACTCAAATGGTGGAGCCATCTGTTGGAAAAATTTTAAGCAGCATATAGTGGCTAACTCTATTTGCGAAGCTGAGTACATGGCAGCATTAGATGTAGCAAAGAAAGCTGTGTGGCCGAGGAAGTTCATCATCAAGTTCGAAGTAGCACCCTCCATTGATGGTCCAGTCCTGCTCTACTATGACAACACTAGTGCCATAGCTCAAGTAAAGAAATTGAAGGCACACCGATGAACAAAGCACATTCTACGCCGCTTCCATTTAATCCATGAGATCGTGGATCGTGGTGACGTCGACCATCAAAAGATCGATGAAAAGGAGAACCTAGCTGACCCCTTCACTAAAGCCCTAGTAATCAAGGAGTTTGACAACCATAAGTCAAAGATGGGTATTAGATACTATGCCGAGTGGCTTTAGGACAAATGAAAGTTATTGAAAATTATGTTCCAAAGCCAATCGTCAGCCTATTGATGATTGAGCTATGTTGTAATTATAATTGATTTATTAATTAATAAAAATATTTTGGCATCTATTTCATCATAAGTTTACATCTTTTAATGAACTCCATTGTTGTAATGAAGTCCTTAGGACTATTTAGATTCGATAAAGAGAAGATTTATCGATTAGTCCTTAAATTTATTCACGATCAAATGATAGACTGTTAATTAGGACAACAGCATCTATGGAGCATAGGTCGCTATATGCCATATAGGTTGATTGTCCTCTTAACCAAGGAGTGTAGAGACACTAGTATGGCATATAGGTGAGATGTATGGATACATCGTCATTGAATGTAACCAACTCTAGAGTATTCTACTATCGAGAATATCTCTGATGGGATATAGATATAAGTATCCCTTAGACCTGAGATCACCTCAATGACTTACAAGCAACTCACTGTGCTTCGGTACCGGATTAACTAAATTTCTAATTCAGCAATGGAAGGTTTCTGGACACAGTCAAGTACTTGCAATGTTGGAGTGTAATCAAGATGGAATTGACCACTCCAAGAGTTGGAGAAGAATGTATCACTGTATTTCAATATAGCAAAACCTTGGCCAGGATAATTCATCAGATGGATTTGATATTTTGAAATACAATATGGACAACCTGATCAGAGTTGACAGTTGAACTCTGATGTGTCCTACGAGCATTATGGTCAAGGGGATGAATTATGTGGAAACTATATCCGCATGGGTTCTAAGGATGGTGTTCTACACCTTCAACCTATCTGGTCGTCGGGTATCATTGCTAGATGGTCACTTCGATTGATACAAAAATTTATTCCTATGCTACTGACTTAGGTTCGAACTTATGAGGTCACACACATTAGAGCTTACAATCTAATCGAATGGTTAATCAATGATTAAGAATCATTCTAGGGTTAAACAATCAATACGATTGGTGTTTAACCTAATGCAAGTGTTGCAGGAGGATCGATTAGCAATTGGATTGCTAATTAGCTTAATTTGATTAAGCCAATAAGCTAAGATTAAGTATAATTAAATATGATTTAATTATATTTAGTCTGGGCTTGATTGGATCAAGTTCAATTAGTTTATTGGATAAGCCAAGTGCAAGGAAGAACTAGTCCTAGTCCAACTAGGACTCGGATTAACCCAATTTTTTAATTTAATTAAAAAATAAATTAGAATTAAATCTAATTTAATCTAATTTAATTAAGTCCTTAAATGGATTAGGGTCTTATTTAATTGGATTGGTTTAATCTTGATTTTATTTGGTTAAAAGATCTTGTTTGACCAAGTCAAAATAGGAGTTCTAGTGTGACTAGGACTCCCTATCACTTATGCCACTTAATCCCCAATCCCCATGCCCTTTTTGTTTTATTTCTTACGTGAAAATTCTCCATACCATGGCTTCTCATGCCCTCTTTCTCTCCTCCTTTTCTCATAAGGTAATTTGTTGGAAGACCAAGTCAAAAGAGGAGTTAGTTTTGCTTAGGATTCTATGAGATAGAATCCTTGTTGACCGAAACACCTTCCCTTAAGTGCCGCCCCCTCTTTTAATTAATTCTTCTCTTATTTCATAAAAATAATCTCCTTTCTTGTGTGCCCTCCCTTGTTGGTCCACGCCAATAATTATGGAGGAGACGCCTAAGAGTTGGGTGCCCCAACAACTTTCCATGTTTGGATATTCCTAGTCTATGATTTTAATCTAAATTAGATTCTTCTTTTTCTCTATTTATTGGATGAATTTTGTTCTAATTTTTTTTATAAAATATAGAGCTTTGGGAGAGGATTGGGGTGTGCAGAAATTAGAGGAAGAGGATCCTTGGGTGTTAGGGTTCCATAGGCACCAAACTAGGTGTCTTGGTGAGAGAAAAGAGAAGAAGAAGAGGATCTTCTTCTAGGGCTATTTTATTTTCAATCTCTCCTTCTTTCTTTTGAGTTTTTTTTTAAAAGAGTCTCAGATCAACAAACTCTCATCTTCCGTCTCATATTTTGGAGAGTCCAAATTTTGAAGAAGGGAGCATCGGATCGACCGTCGAAGAAGGATCAGCACAGTACTAGCATGCTGTGCTAATTTCCTGCATCGGACTTCAGATCAGATCGTAGGCTCGTGTGGACGACTCCTAGAAGCTGGATGCATGTGCAGCTCATAAGTTTATCCTCAAGCCTAGATCAGCAAGTTAGAATGTCTAAACTTGCTTAAGTAATAGATCTGATCTATAAACTTCAAACCTGCATTTGATGTAGTATAGATCTAGATTGATTTGATCAACCTTTTACTTTCTTATTTGATTTTAACTTCTGATTTAATATCTGAAGAAAAAATCCTATTTTCTCGGATTAGATTCATTCAGATCTGATTGGATCAAGAGGGATATTTCAAAAAAAAATTTCTAAGATCCTAATTAGATCTAAGACTCTTCAGATCTGATCTTATTGATCTGATAAAAAAAAATAAAATAAAAATTAAATATAATTTAATTATACCTTTGTTATGGATAATCCTATTACCCTATGATGATCCCGATGTTTGCTTGAGGTTCTAATTGTAGTGCCTGGCCTCTACCTATATCCACTTGGATAGGATCTAGAGATCTTCTCCTTCTCAATCAATCCTTCAAAAATCAGATCTGGATCTGATATTGAAGGTCTTCAAATACTCTTTTGAAGATCAACCATTATCTCTTGGAGCAGTGCTGCCTTCTTCTTTTTCTATCACCTTTCTCTTATTTGGATTGCACCTAACTTATGCCCAAAGCCTCTTGGGCGTGGAGAGCAGAGAGAGGACCAAAGGATGGAATGGAGAAGGAGGGAGAAGGGCTATGTGGCATAGGCTAAGGTAGAAGTTCCCTAATCTAGGCGCAGATAGGGTTTTAATAGACCCTACTACACCATGCAGTGCGACATCATCCCAGCCAATCATGACCCTTTGTGCAATCAGATCTAAATCTAATTGGTGAAATGACATCATCTGATCTAATCAAATTAGAGTCCCTCAAAACTCTCCTTAGATGGCGCCAAGACTGGATCAAACAAGACTCTTTGGTGCCATCTAGTTTGATTCCCTAAAGCAATCAGAGTCCCATCTATATGGGACTCCAAACATTATCCTCATGGGATGCACGCCTAGGGAGGCATGCACCCCCACCCTTTCTACTTTTTAGTAGGGGGACAAAGCCCCATATTCTCTCCTATGGGTGCATGACAGATGGGCAGATGTCTAAGTGTTAAAGGTCAACATTTGACCAAAGTCCAAAGATGAGATTTAGCAAATGATGGAAAATGGCAGGTATTGTCTCAAATTTATTTCATAAATTAAGACAATCCTTTTCTAACTTGGACAAGCTCCAGTCAAACCAAGTAAAGGTTCCTGTGTGAGCCCAAACATATTTGGCTCAGTCAAGACAAGCTTTAATGATTGTTAAAGGAGAATATTAGGCTCAATCGTATGCTAGCATGATTTTCTTGAATCTAATTGAATCTTATTCAAATCAATTGAATTGGGTTAATCCAATTGATGATATCCAAATCCAAACCCTCATTTATGTAACTTAGTTAGGTTCAATTCCAAATGGTAATGGGATATCTCACAATCTCTATCATCGACATCATCGAAATACCTTCCGATGGATCAGAACTTTTCTGATTCAAACAATTAGTATGATCGATCATCCAAATCATTCTAATTGCTACCAAAATCCACCAGTAACACCTAGCAGCATATGGTGGCAACCCATCAGAACTGAAAGAGAACCTCTCGGTGTAGTTACCTATGTGATTAAGTTCCTCTATCTTGAGCCTCAATCAGATTAGGGTTAAAGTGATCTCATCAAACTCTAATTTCCATCATATGAATTAATCATTCGATTCAAGTCCAATGTGAAAACCCTAATAGAAACTCTTTCTATTATTTCACTTTACCATGGCTATGGGCTTATGGACTTGATTTTCATGATCATCATAGGGCTACTCCTCATCTACCGAGGTAGATAGATCTCCTATTGGTGCAATTCAATTCCTACAATGAACATGCTATAGCCAACATAAACCTCAGAATTCCGAATGGCTAGGAGACCGAGTTATGGTGTAGTCAAACTATAACACCCTCAAGATGAACTACCGATGCACCTCAGATCAAAGAACAAAACACACCACTGCAGCTTCGAGCCAGTCATAGACGAGATTGTAAACTTCCTGATGACTGCTCGAGGTGGTCACGCTCAGTGCCCTCATTCTCTAATGAGTACCTGGACTCTCACTTCGATGTCTCTATATCATAGACTCAAGACTCATCTATCATAAAGAAGCGATCGTACATCAACCTTTCGGATCAATCACCATCCTTATGATGATCCTACGGTCGAGAGCATTTTATGAGTTAATAATGAAAATTTATGTCTTAAATTATCAACTCTTAAAAATATGAACTATCATTACCATTAACTCAAGAGATGTATCATAGATACTTTCAAATACACACTGTGATAGAAAATAACTCATTTTATTATTTATAGTTAAAATTATAATTTTATCCTTAGAAGTGTATTATAAGTGTCAGCTAATTTGGCTTCTAGGGCATACATATCTAACAAACTTCTACTTGACCTAAAGCTAATTGGCTACAAATCTAAGTCCCATCTTCTTAAGGTGGGCTTCGATCTTCTATTGGCCCAATGGCTTTATGAGTGGGTCTGCCACATTATCTACGGAATCGACTCTCATGACCTCAACGTAACCTTTCTCGAGGTAATCATGGATGAGGTGGTATCGCCGCTCGATGTGCTTGGATTTTTGGTAAGACCTCAGCTCCTTAGCAAGGGCTATGGTGCTATTATTACCACAGAACAGAGGAATCGCATCTGATGGCATCACTTCGATCTCTATAGTGAATTTCTTGTACCAAAATGCCTCCTTCACAGCTTCTGATGCAGCGATCGACTCTGCTTCCATGGTGGAATCTGCTATCACTATCTGCTTAGAACTTTTCCAACTGACAGCACCATCTTTACATACAAACAGACTTCTAGATGTCGACTTTCGATCATCTATATCGAATATAAAATTTAAGTCTGTATACCCCTGGACTTGGAGTTCTCCATTACCAAAAACCAACAACATATCCTTAGTTCTTCTTGAGTACTTAAGGATACATTTCATAGAAGTCTAGTATTCTTCATCTGAATTTGACTGATATCTGCTCGTGACACTCACAGCATAGGCAATATCAGGTCGTGTACATAACATGGCATACATGAGGCTCCCTATTGTCGAAGCATAAGGGATCTTGCTCATGCATTCAATCTCCTCTAGTGTGTTGGGATACATTTTTTTGGAGAGATGAATGCCATATCTGAAGGGTACTAAACACCTCTTAGAGATTTTTATGCTAAACCTCTTTAGCACTTCCTCCATATACATCTTCTGTGAAAGACCTAGCATCCTATTTGGTCTATCTCTATAGACCTTAATTCCTAAAATGAAGGATGCTTCTCCTAGGTCTTTCATGGAGAATTCTTTAGATAACCATATTTTAACTATGGTCAACATGGGAATATCATTTCCAATAAGGAGGATATCATCCACGTACAGTATGAGGAAGACAATAGCGCTCTCACTGACCTTTTTAAAAACACATGATTCCTCCTCATTTTTTATGAAATCAATTAATTTGATCACATCATTAAAATGAGTATTCCATCTCCGAGATGCTTGCTTATGTCCATATATAGATCTTTGCAGCTTGCATACTTTGTGATCAGCATCACTGGATGTGAAACCTAGCTGCTGTTCCATATAGATATCTTCCTCAAGGTATCCATTTAAGAACGTCATTTTCGCATCCATTTGTCATATTTCATAATCGAAATAAGCTACAATAGCAAGCAATGTGCGGATGGATTTTAGCATAGCTACTAGTGAAAAGGTATCCTGATAGTCAATGCCTTCATGCTGACTATACCCTTTTGCCACTAATCTAGCTTTGAATGTTTCCACATTTCCATCTGCACCAAACTTTCTCTTGTAGATCTATTTACACCCAATAGGTACTATACCCTCTGGCGGATCTACCTAGGTCCAGACTTGATTTGAGTGCATCGAGTCAATTTTTGATTTATTGCCTCTAACCATTTCTCAGAGTCGATATCTGATATCGCCTCATCATAGGTTTTGAGATCACCATGAACCGCATTACCTACGAGGAACATTCCCTCTACTTTCTTTAAAATAGTACCTAAGTACCTTTTAGGGAGATGAAAAATCTTTTTCGATCTATGAGGTGGAGGAGGTAGTGATTGTACTGGCTCAACCTGATTTCCATAGGATTCTTAGCTCGTTGCTCTTGTGAGACTTTCTCCTCAAGCTTGATCTGCTTTTCAATGCCGCCATCTTAAATAAACTATTTTTCAAAAAAGATAGCATGCCGACTCATAATTACATTATGGTCTTCTGAAATATAGAAATAATATCCTAATGACTCTTTAGGATATCCTATAAATCAAGCTCTAAAGGACCTATAGTCTAAGTTGTCCGTTTGTTGTCTTTTGATATGAGCTGGACAACCCCAAATTCTGAGATAACTCAGACTTGGTTTCTTACCATGTTATATCTCATACGGTATGGTAGGAATAGTTTTAAAGAAAATCCTATTCAGTAAATATATAGCAGTTAACAGACTATGTCCCTAAAGAAAATCAAGATGGTCTGTGAACCTCATCATGGATCGGACTATATCTAATAGGGTCCGATTCCTCCATTCTGAAATCTCGTTGAGTTGAAGTATTTTAGGTGGAGTCCATTAATAGACTATGCCATTTTACTTGAGATAGTCTAGGAATTCTCGACTAAGGTATTCACCTCCTCGATCTGATCTAAGAACCTTAATGGATTTTTCAGTTTGCTTTTTGACTTCATGTCTGAATTTCTTGAACTTTTCAAAGGCTTCAGACCTGTGTCTCATAAGATACACATATCCATACCAAGATAAGTCATCGGTAAAGGTTATGAAGTAGTCAAAGTTGCCTCTAGCCAATACATCAAATGGGCTGCACACATCAGTATGTACTAAGGCAAATAGTTTTGTGGCACTTTCCCCATATCCCATAAAAGGGAGCTTAGTCATTTTGCCATGAAGACATTATTCATAAATTGGATATGACTCAAAAGTCAATGGATTCAATAGTCTGATTTTCTCTAATTTGTTAACCCTATCTTCTGCTATATGACCTAGCTTTAGGTGCCATAGATACCTATCATTTGGACAATCCCTGGTTCATTTTAATCTTATGGCATTCACATTTTGCTCGATATTAAAGATAGATACATCAATATGTAACTAGTAGAGACCGTTAATGAGGAAACCACTTGCAATTTTATTTCTTTCATAAAGAATATTACAATGGTTCTTAAGAAAACTAATTACATAGCCTTCTTGTGCTAAACATGAAACAAAAATCAAATTTCTGCTTGCAGCAGGCACATAATAACAATCCTTAACTACTAAATCTAAGCCAGATGGAAGTCGAAGAGGATAGATTTTCATGGCCATAACAGCAACCCTTGCTCCATTTTCAACGCGTAGGATCATCTCACAATCCCTCAGCCTCTTGCTATCCTCAAGATCCTACATGGAAGTGCATAAATGAGTACTAGAATCAGAGTCAAGCACCCAACTAGTTGCAGAAGAAATCGTAAGGTTAGATTCAATAACAAGCATACCTCCAGAAGGACCTATTTTCTTTTTATTCTTTAGGGGGTCAGGTATGTAAGGCAGTTTCGCATCCAGTGGCAGTTAGTATTACAATAAAAATATTTTTCTTTGTCAGCGGCCTTCTTCTTCAGCTCTGCCTTCTTTTTCTTTCCATCTTCCACCTTCTTCCTTTTCACAGACTTCTTCTTCTTTCCAAAAGACTTTCTCTTGGAAGAAGTCTATTCCATAGTAAGTATTGAGCCTTTAGAATCTTTCATAGAAAGCTCAGCAGTAACCAGCATATTCATAAGCTTGGCCAGAGTATTCTGATGTTTATGCATATGGTAGTTCATGATGAACTGCCCATATGCATCAATCAAGGATTGCAGAATTATATCATTCTACAGATTTTGGTCTAAATTCACTTCGAGCTTCTCAAGCTCTTCCAAGTCCTTAATCATCATCAGACAATGATCTCAGACTGACTGCCCATCCTATATTTTAGTCTTAAACAATCATTTAGTGATCTGATATTTGGCTGCGCGACTCTGTTCACCAAACAACTCTTGTGGGTGAGCCAACATTTGGTAGGCAGTCTTGATATCTTCATGTTGGTGCGGAATCTCATCAGACATTGAGCCCAACATGTAGTATCTGATCTTGTTATCTTCATCCATCCATTTGTCAAGAGATGCTTTCTATTCAGTGGATGGACGAGCTGGTAAGATGGGGGGATCCTGGTCTAATATATGAGTCGACTTTTTGGAACCCAAAATGTTATTGAAGTTTTGGAGTCAATCCTTGTAATTAGGTTCGGTCAGTCTATGGGTGTCCAGGATATGGGCTAGTGGGTTGGATGCAGACATTTTTTTTGTTCTAAAGAGAGTCAAAGTTTTTAGTTAGATTTTGTAATTAAGACTTGACCAATTTATTTAGGGGTCTAATTTTTAAACAAATTAGCTCTCACTATTTTTTTGGATCCCTATACTCCCTTTGTAGAGATGTAAAAATCTCCATGATTACTGATTTCTAGAGAGTGGTGCAGTCCCACCAATTGACTCATCACCTTAGCTAACAGTTATTGATGATGGGTTAGAAAATAAGTGAATAACTCTTATCCAATGATTCTGTAATCATGGTGCACCCAAGCTTGGTCTCTAATTCATGAATCTCACCATGCCCGAAATATTGATCCACTCCTTAGTTAAGTCAGACCCACCATTTGCATAGATTGGATTTCTAATTAGGTCTCTCATCGTATCCAAAATATTGAGCCCAATCCATCCTCCAGCCCATAGCATCCAATGACTAATAGACATGGTTGGATCTTTTCGATGCAACTGAACCACTGTGATCAGCCGAGAATAATCAACTCCGAGAAGAGCCTACACATCTACAATGGTGGAAGATCTTAGACTTAATCTTTTCTTAGGGAGATTTAATTTAGGTCTCTTTAAACTTAACTTGACATAGCCATAACCATTATGACTAACCTAGTGGCATGGGTTAGCTCAAATTATTATCCAACTTAGATTAGGACTGAGCCAACAAATATGGCCAGGTAAGTGAGATCAATGGAAGGGATATGCCATTAACTCGATAAGAATGCATTCGAGTCGAGTAGCTCCCAATTAAAAATCAATCGATCATATCTGCCAAACTTATCTTAAACATCAAATTGTTGAGTCAGAACCAATCGGGTTAGCCTACAATCCAGACTCTAACCACTGAGCCTAATTAGGTCTTAACTTGATCGATCACTCATATGACTGGATCTTGATCCAAACTTAATCCTATTAGACTGGTCAATTTAAGCACTCTTGATCCCATCTAACCAACTCTTAATTCGGTTTGATCAACCGCTAGACCTAATTGAGCTACCCAAGCCCGAATCTAATTTTATGAATATGTCTTAGATCTAAAATTTCTTAATTTTAATCTAATATATTTCATAATCTTAATTCTTAATTAAGTTTAGGGTTCATAAACAAAACATGCATATAAAATCCAAGAGTTTCAGGATCTAGGATTTTGTAGAAAATAAATTTTTGATTAAGGACGAGCACGGAGCACCCCTATACATCATAAGAACTTTCCATCGAATGGAAGGAGAAGGCATTTAAACCCTACTTTGTTCTTATGACTAGACGACCAAGGAAAACGTCTTAATCAGAAATATGATAAATCTACAAAACTAGTTAGATCTACATATATATCACATATATAAAAATTAATCTAACTTAAAAACATATTTTGCATACATCTTATGTATCATATCATGCATATTTTCAGATCTAAATTATCTCATAAACATCTAAAAAATAAAATTTAAATTTGATCATATTAAATTAAATTTATTCAAGATAATTTTGTAAAACTATTCTATAATTAGTTTAAACATGCATCTATCACATCTCATATGAAAAAATTAAATAAATTTATTTTTTATTTTTTTAGATCTAATTATAATATTTATAATATCAAAAAATAATAAATAAATAGATCTAAAAAATATAATTAATCAAATTAAAATTATAATCATCCTAAACTACACATAGAATAATTCTATTCCTAGTCTAGTCATGCATCTCATACATCTTAGATCTAGATTATTTAATTTTTAATTTTTTTGATTTCAAATATAATCATATCTCATGTAACATCTGAAATCATCTAACTATTAGATCAAAATTAAAATAAAATTAGATCTAATAAATTTTAGAATCTGGCTCTGATACCAGTTGAAGGAAAAAATCTTATTTTTCCAGGTCAAGTTCATTCAGATCTGATTGGATCAAGAGAGATATTTTAAAAAAAAATTTCTAAGATCCTAATCAGATCTGAGACTCTTCAGATCTAATCTTATTGATTTAATAAAAAAATAAAATAAAAATTAAATTTAATTTAATTATACCTTTGTTATGGGTAATCCTATTACTCTGTGATGATCTCGATGTTTGCCTGAGATTCTGGATGTAGCCATGCAAGCACCTGACCTCTATCGGTATCCACTCGAGTATGATCTGGAGATCTTCTCTTTCTTAATCAATCCTCCAAAAATTAGATTTGGATCTAATATTAAAGATCTTCAAATACTCTTTTGAAGATCAACCATTATCTCTTGCAGCAGTGCTGCCTTCTTCCTTTCCTGTCGTCTTTCTCTTGCTTGGATCGCACCTAACTTGTGCCCAAAGCCTCTTGGGCATGGAGAGGAGACAGAGGACTAGAGGGTGGCATGCAGAAAAAGGGAGAAGGGCTATGTGGCATGGGCTAAGGCAGAAGTTCTCTGATCTAGGCACAGATGGGATTTTTATAGACCCTGCTGTGCCATGCAGGGCGACATCATCCCGGCTAATCACGATCCTTTGTGCAATCAGATCTAAATCTGATTGATGGAATGACATCATCTGATCTAATCAGATTAGAGTTCCTCAAAACTCTTATTAGATGGCACCAGGACTAGGTCAAATAAGACTCTTTGGCACCACCTAGTTTGATTCCTTGAAGCAACTGGAGTCCCATCTGTATGGGACTCCAGACGTTATCCTCATGGGGTGCATGCCTCCCTAGGCATGCAGCCCCTCCCTTTCTAACTTTTAGTAGGGGGACAAAGCCGCAT
>QRFJ01000502.1:37218-63986 GCA_006176705.1 Cocos nucifera
ATTAGGGTTAAGGTGAACTCGTCAAACCCTAGTTTCATCATATGAATGTAATCATTCGATTCAAGTCCAATGTGAAAACCCTAAATAGAAACTCTTTCTATTATTTCACTCTTCCATGGCCATGGGCTTATGGACTTGATTCTCATGATCATCATAGGGCTACTCCTCATCTACCGAGGTAGATAGATCCCTATTGATGCAATCCAATTCCTACAATGAACATGCTATAGCCAACATACACCTCAGGATTTCGATATGGCTAGGAGATCCGAGTAATGGTGTAGTCAAACTATAACACCCTCAAGGTGAACTGTCCGATGCACCTCAGGTCAAAGAACCAGACACACCACTGCAGCTTCGAGTCAGTCATTGACGAGAAGGTAGACTTCCTAATGACTACTCGAGGTGGTCACGCTCAGTGCCCTCATTCTCTAACGAGTATCCTGTACTCTCGCTCCGGTGTCTCTACACACGTAGACTCAAGACTCATCTATCCTAAAGAAAGCGATCGTACACCAACCTTCCGGATCAATCACCATCCTCATGATGATCCTACGGTCGGAAGCATTTTATGAGTTAATAATGAAAATTCATGTCTTAAATTTTCAACTCTTGAAAATATGAACTATCATTACCATTAACTCAAGGGATGTATCACAGACACTTTCAAATACACACTGTGATAGAAAATAACCCATTTTATTATTTATAGTCAAAATTATAATTTTGCCCTTAGAAGTGTATTACAAGTGTCAGCCAATTCTGGCTTCTAGGGCACACATATCTAACAAACTCTCCACTTGTCCTAAAGCCAATTGGCTACAAATCTAAGTCCCATCTTCTCAAGGTGGGCTTCGATCTTCTGCTGGCCCAACGGCTTTGTAAGTGGGTCTGCCACATTATCTACGGAGTTGACTCTCTTGACCTCGACGTAACCTTTCTCGAAGGTAATCGTGGATGAGGTGGTATCGCCGCTCGAATGTGCTTGGATTTCTGGTGAGACCTCGGCTCCTTAGCAAGGGCTATGGCGCCATTATTGTCGCAGTATAGAGGAATGGCATCTGATGGCATTACTCCAATCTCTGCAGTGAAACTTCTTGTACCAGAATGCTTCCTTTCGCAGCTTCTGATGCAGCGATATACTTCTGCTTCCATGGTGGAATCTGCTATCACTATCTACTTGAAACTCTTCCAACTGACAGCACCACCATTGCACACAAACAGACTCCTAGATGTCGACTTTCGATCATCTATATCAGACATAAAATTCCGAGTCTGTATACCCTTGGACTTGGAGTTCTCCATTACCAAAAACCAACATCATATCCTTAGTTCTTCTCAAGTACTTAAGGATACATTTCATAGAAGTCCAGTGTTCTTCATCCTGGATTTGACTGATATCTGCTTGTGACACTCACAGCATGGGCTATATCAGGTCGTGTACATAACATGGCATACATGAGGCTCCCTATTGCAGAAGCATAAGGGATCTTGCTCATGCATTCTAATTTCCTCAGGTGTGCTGGGACACATTTTCTTGGAAAGATGAATGCCATGTCTGAAGGGTACCAATCCCCTCTTAGAGTTTTTCATGCTAAACCTCTTTAGCACTTCCTCTATGTACATCTTCTGTGAAAGTCCTAGCATCCTATTCGGTCTATCTCTATAGACCTTAATTCCTAGAATAAAGGATGCTTCTCCTAGGTCTTTCATGGAGAATTCTTTAGATAACCACATTTTTACTGTGGTCAACATGGGAATATCATTCCCAATAAGGAGGATATCATCCACGTACAATACGAGGAAGACAATAGCGCTCCCACTGACCTTTTTGAAGACACATGGTTTCCTCCTCATTTTTGATGAAACCAAATAATTTGATCACATCATTAAAATGAGTATTCCAGCTCCGAGATGCTTGCTTAAGTCCATATATGGACCTTTGCAGCTTGCATACCTTGTGATCAGCATCACTGGATGTGAAACCTAGCGGCTGTTCCATATAGATATCTTCCTCAAGATATCCATTTAAGAATGTCATTTTCACATCCATTTGCCATATTTCATAATCGAAATAGGCTGCAACAGCAAGCAATGTGCGGATGGATTTTAGCATAGCTACTGGCAAAAAGGTATCCTGATAGTCAATGCCTTCGCGATTGACTATAACCTTTTGCCACTAATCTAGCTTTGAATGTCTCCACATTCCCATCTGCACCAATCTTTCTCTTGTAGATCCATTTACACCCAATAGGTACTATACCTTCTGGTGGATCTACCAAGGTCCAGACTTGGTTTGAGTGCATCGAGTCAATTTCTGACTTCATTGCCTCTAACCATTTCTCGGAGTCGATATCTGATATCGCCTCATTATAGGTTTTGGGATCATCACCATGAACCCCATTACCTATGAGGAACATTTTCTCTACTTCCTCTGAAATAGTACCTAAGTACCTTTCAGGGGGATGAAAAATTCTTTTCGATCTACGAGGTGGAGGAGGTAGTGATTGTATTGGCTCAACCTGATTTGGTTCCATAGGGTCCTTAGCTCGTTGCTCTTGTGAGACTTTCTCATCGAGCTTGATCTGCTTTCCAATGCCGCTATCTTGAATAAACTATTTTTCAAGAAAGATGGCATGTCGACTCACAATCACATTGTGATCTTCTGGAATGTAGAAATAATATCCTAATGACTCTTTAGGATATCCTATGAATCGAGCTCTAAAGGACCTAAAGTCTAACTTGTCCGCTTGTTGTCTTTTGACATGAGCCGGACAACCCCAAATTCTGAGATGACTCAGACTTGGTTTCTTACCATGCCATATCTCATACGGTGTGGTAGGAACGGTTTTAGAGAAAACTCTATTCAGTAAATATATAGCAGTTAACTGACTATGTCTCCAAAAAAAATCAGGGAGGCCTGTGAAGCTCATCATGGATCGGACCATATCTAATAGGGTCCGATTTCTTCGTTCCGAAACCCCATTGAGTTGAGGTGTTCCAGGTGGAGTCCATTGAGAGACTATGCCATTTTGCCTAAGATAGTCCAAAAATTTTCGACTAAGGTATTCACCTTCTCGATCTGATCGAAGAACCTTAATGAATTTTTTAATTTACTTTTTGACTTCATGTCTGAATTTCTTGAACTTTTCAAAGACTTCAGACTTGTGTCTCATAAGATACACGTACCCATACCGAGATAAATCATCGATGAAAGTTATGAAGTAGTCAAAGTTGCCTCTAGCCAACACATCAAATGGGCCGCACATATCAGTATGTACTAGGGCAAGTAGTTCTGTGGCCTTTTCCCATGTCCCATAAAAGAGAGCTTAATCATTTTGCCATGAAGACATGATTCATAAATTAGATATGACTCGAAAGTCAACGGACTCAATAGTCCGATTTTCTCCAATTTGTTAACTCTATCTTCTACTATATGACCTAGCCTTAGGTGCCATAGATACCTATCGTTTGGACTATCCCTGGATCATTTTGATCTTATGGCACTCACATTTTGCTCGATATTAAAGATAAATACATCAATATGTAACTAGTAGAGACCGTTAATAAGGAAACCACTTGCAATTTTATTTCTTTCATAAAGAATATTACAATGTTCCTTAAGAAAACTAATTACATAACCTTCTTGTGCTAAACATGAAATAGAAATCAAATTCTTGCTTGCAGCAAACACATAATAACAATCCCTAAGTACTATATCTAAGCCAGATGGTAGTCGAAGAGGGTATGTTCCCATGGCCACAGCAGCAACCCTTACTCCATTTTTGACGCATAGAATCATCTCACCATCCCTCAGCCTCCTGCTATCCTCAAGACCCTACATGAAAGTGCACAAATGAGCATTAAAACCAGAGTCAAGCACCCAATTGGATGCAGAAGAAACCATAAGCTTAGATTCAATAACGAGCATACCTCCAGAAGGACCAGTTTCCTTTTTATTCTTCAGGGTAGCTAGGTATGTAGGGCAATTTTGCTTCCAATGGCAGTCAGTATTACAATGGAAACACTTTTCTTTGTCAGCAGTCTTCTTCTTCAGCTCTGCCTTCTTTTTTTCCACCTTCCACCTTCTACCTTTTCACAGACTTCTTCTTCTTTCCAAAAGACTTTCTCTTGAAAGAAATCCATTCCATAGCAAGTACTGAGTCTTTAAAACCTTTCATGGAAAGCTCAGCAGTATCCAACATATTCATAAGCTCGATTAGAGTATTCTGAAGTTTATGCACATAGTAGTTCATGATGAAATGCACATGGTAGTTCATAATGAACTGCCCATATGCATCAATCAAGGATTGCAGAATTATATCATTCTGCAGATCCTAGTCTAACTTCACTTCAAGCTTCTCAAGCTTTTCCAAGTCTTTGATCATCATTAGATAATGATCTTGGATTGACTATCCATCATGCATTTTAGCCTCAAACAGTCATTTAGTGATCTGATATTTGGATGCGTGACTCTGTTCACCAAACAACTCTTGCAGGTGAGCCAACATTAGGCGGGCAGTCTTGATATCTTCTTATTGAAGCTGAAGCTCATCAGACGTTGAGCCCAACATGTAGTATCTGACCTTGTTATCTTCATCTGTCCATTTGTCAAGAGATGCTCTCTATTCAACGGACGGATGAGCTGGCAAGGTGGGGGGATCTTGGTCCAATACATGAGTCAACTTCTTAGAACCCAAAATAATTTTAAAGTTTTGGAGCCAATCCTTGTAATTGGATTCGATCAGTCTATAGGTGTCCAGGATATGGGCTAGTGGGTCGGATGTAGATATTTTTCTTTTTCCTGTAGAGAGTCAAAGTTTCTAGTTAGATTTTGTAATTAATACTTGACCAATTTATTTAGGAGTCTAATTTTTAAACAAATTAGCTCTCACTATTTTTACGGATCCCTATACTTTCTTTATAGAGATGCAAAAATCTCCATGATTATTGATTTCTAGAGGGTGGTGTTGTCCCACCAACTGACTCATCACCTCACTTAATAGTTATTGGTGATGGGTTAGCCAATGAGTGAACAACTCCTATCCAATGATTCTCTAATCATGGTGCACCCAAGTTTGGTCTCTAATTCATGAATCTCATCGTGCTCGAAATATTGATTCACTCCTTAGTTAAGTCAGACCCACCATTTGCATAGATTGGATTTCTAATTGGGTCTCTCACTATATCCAGAATATTGAGCCCAATCCATCCTCCAGCCCATAGCATCCAATGCCTAATAGACATGGTTGCATCTTTCCAGTGCAACTAAACTACTATGACCATCCAAGAACAATCAATCTCGGAAAAGGCCCGCATATCTACAATGGTGGAAGACCTTAGACTTAATCTTTTCTTAGGGAGATTTGATTTAGGTCTCTTTAAACTTGACTTGACATAGCCATAAACATTATGACTAACCTAGTAGCATGGGTTAGCTCGGATTATTAGCCATCTTAGATCAGGACTGATACAATAAATATGGCTAGGTAAGTGAGACCGGTGGAAGGGATATGCCATTAACTCGACAAGAATGCATTCGAGTCGAGTAGCTCCCAATTAAAAATCAGTCGATCATATCTGCCAAACTTACCTTAGACACCAAATTGTTGAGCCAGAACCAATCGGGTTAGCCTACAATCCAGACTCTAACCACTGAGCCTAATTAGGTCTTAACTTGATCGATCACTCATATGACTCGATCTTGATCCAGACTTAATCCTATTAGGCTGGTCAATTTAAGCACTCTTGATCCCATCTAACCAACTCTTGATTCGGTTTGATCAACCGCTAGACCTAATTAAGCTACCCAAGGCCGAACCCAATTTTATGAATATGTCTTAGACCTAAAAATTCTCAATTTTAGACCTAATATATTTCATAATCTTAATTCTTAATTAATTTTAGGATTCATAAACAAAATATATATATAAAATCCTAGAGCTTCAGGATTTAGGATTTTACAGAAAATAAGTTTTTGATTTTTGATTAAGGACGAAAACGCAGCACCCCTATATATCATTAAAACTCTCCATCAAATAGAAGGAGAGGACCTTTAAATCCTATTTTATTCTTATAACCAGACGACCAAGGAGAACGCCTTAATCAGAAATATGATAAATCTACAAAATTAGTTAGATCTACATATATATCATATATATAAAAATTAATCTAACTTAAAAACATGTTTTACATACATCTCATGTATCATATCATGCATATTTTTATATCTAAATTATTTCATAAATATCTAAAAAATAAAATTTAAATTTGATCATATCAAATTAAATTTATTCAAGATAATTTTGTAGAACTATTCTACAATTAGTCTAAACATGCATCTATCATATCTCATATGAAAAAATTAAATAAATTTATTTTTTATTTTTTTAGATCTAATTATAATATTTATAATATCAAAAAGTAATAAATAAATAGATCTAAAAAATATAATTAATTAAATTAAAATTATGATTATCCTAAACTACACATAGAATAATTCTATTTCTAGTCTAGTCATGCATCTCATACATCTTAGATCTAGATTATTTAATTTTTTTTTTTTTTAATTTTAAATTTAATCACATCTCATGTGACATCTAAAATCATCTAATTATTAGATCAAAACTAAAATAAAATTAGATCTAATAAATTTTGGAACTTGGCTCTGATACAAGTTGAAGAAAATAATTCTATTTTTTTGGATCAGGTTCGTTCAGATCTGATTGGATCAAGAGGGATATTTTAAAAAATTTTCTCTAAGATCCTAATCAGATTTGAGACTCTTTAGATCTGATCTTATTAATCTAATAAAAAAATAAAATAAAAATTAAATCTAATTTAATTATACCTTTGTTATGGGTAATCCTATTATCCTATGATGATCTCGATGTTTGCCTGAGGTTCTGGATGTAGCCACGCAAGCGCCTGGCCTCTACTGGTATCCACTTGAGTAGGATCTGGAGATCCTCTTCTTCTCAATCAATCCTCCAAAAATAAGATCTGGATCTGATATTGAAGATCTTCAAATACTCTTTTGAAGATCAACCATTGTCTCTTGCAGTAGTGCTGCCTTCTTCCTTTCCTGTCGGCCTTCTCTTGCTTAGATCTCACCTAACTTGTGCCCAAAGCCTCTTGGGCATGGAGAGGAGAGAGAGGACCAGAGGGTGGTGTGGAGAAGGAGGGAGAAGGGCTATATGTCATGGGCTAAGGCAGAAGTTCTCTAATCTAGGCATAGATAGGATTTTTATAGACCCTACTGCACCATGTAGTGCCACATCATTCCAGCCAATCATGGCCCTTTGTACAATCAGATCTAAATCTGATTGGTAGGATGACATCATCTGATCTAATCATATTAGAATGCCTCAAAATTCTCCTTAGATGGTGTCAAGACTGGGTCAAACAAGACTCTTTGGCGCCATCTAGTTTGATTCCCTGAAGCAACTAGAATCCCATCTGTATGGGACTCCAGACGTTATCCTCATGGGGTGCATGCCTCCCTAGGCATGCAACCCCTCCCTTTCTGCTTTTTAGCAGGAGGACAAAGCTCCATGTTCTCTCCTATGGCTGCATAACATATGGGCAGATGTCTAAGTGTCAAAGGTCAACATTTGACCAAAGTCCAAAGATGAGATTTAGCAAGTGATGGAAAATGGCAGGTGTTATCTCAAATTTATTTCATAAATTAAGACAATCCTTTTCTGACTTGGACAAGCTTCAGTCAAACCAAGTAAAAGTTTCTAAGAGAGCTCAAACACATTTGGCTCAGTCAAGACAAGCTTTAATGATTGTTAAAGGAGAACATTAGGCTCAATCGTGTGCTAGTACGATTTTCTTGAACCTAATTGAATCTTATTCAAATCAATTGAACTGGATTAGTCTAATTGATGATATCCAGATCCAGACCATTGTTTGTATGATCCAATTAGATTCAGCTCCATATGGTAATGGAATATGTCACGATCTCTATCATCGACATCATCGAAACATCTTCCGATGGATCAAAACTTTTTTGATTTAGACAACTAGCATGATCGATCATTCAAATCATTCTAGTTGCTCCCAAAATCCATCAGTGACATCTAGTAGCATATGGTGGCAACCCATCAGAATTGAAAGTGAACCTCTCGGTGTAGTTACCTATGTGATTAAGTTCCTCTATCTTGTGCCCCGATCGGATTAGGGATAAGATGATCTTATCAAATCCTAATTTCTGTCATATGAATTAATCATTCGATTCAAGTCCAATATGAAAACCTTAGTAGAAACTCTTTTTATTATTTCACTCTGCGATGGCCATGGGCTTATGGACTTGATTCTCATGATCATCATAGGACTACTTCTCATCTACAGATGTAGATTGATCTCCTATTGGTGCAATCCAATTCCTACAATGAACATGCTATAGCCAACATACACCTCAGAATTCCGAATGACTAGGAGATCGAGTTATGGTGTAGTCAAACTATAACACTCTCAAGGTGAGCTGCTAATGTACCTCAGGTCAAAGAACCAGACACACCACTGCAACTTCGAGCCAGTCATCGATGAGAAGGTAGACTTCCTTATGACTGATCGAGTTGGTCATGCTCAGTGCCCTTGTTCTCTAATGAGTATCTGTACTCTCGCTCTGGTGTCTCTATACCATAGACTTAAGGTTCATCTATCCTAAAGAAATGATCATATGCCAACCTTTCGGATCAATCACCATCCTCATGATGATCCTACGATCGGGAGTATTTTATGAGTTAATAATGAAAATTCATGTCTTAAATTTTCAACTCTTGAAAATATGAACTATCACTACCATTAACTCAAGGGATGTATCACAGACACTTTCAAATACATACTATGATAGAAAATAATCTATTTTATTATTTATAGTCAAAATTATAATTTTGTCCTTAGAAGTGTATTATAAGTGTCAGCGAATCTGGCTTCTAAGACACACATATCTAACAATATCATGCCTTGATCATGTAACAGATCTAAGATCTAGGTGTTTACATATTTATTTAAATAAATATTTAATTTATTTAAGTCTTTCGCTGTAAGATCTTAAAATAATTTCAAGATCTATCTGTGAAACCCTAAATCTAGTTTCTTCAGACTCCTCCCCCAGCCAGACTCCTCTAATAGTTGAACTTCTATCGGACTTTCTCTTCAGCCGAACTCCAACAGTCAAACTCCTCCCAGATTTTTCCTTCAGACGGACTCCTTCAAATAGCTAAACTCCCTCCGAACTCCATCCAGCAGCTCTAGAGGATCTCGGCACTCATCCTCAATATAGCCAAAAGAATCATCAATCTCTCTCATCCGAGCTTCGATCGTTGGACCTGACGGGCTCGCACATCACGACAACAGACATTATCCTCCATAACAAACTCCACATGGCCCTGAATGGCTCACTATCGAATGGTTATGGCTATCACTATCAGTTTATTATAAGCTCCATCCATATAAGAGACCCTCCAGATATGCTTTCTCCTAGAAGCTCTTCTTCTCTTCCTCAAAACTCTACTAGAATCTCTCTACGTATTCCATTTCTATTGACCAAAAGAGCTAACTTGATCGTCGGAAGGTCTTACCGGAGCCACCACCCCAAACTCCAAACAAGACTTATTTTGCAGGTCCCGGTGGTGACCTCGTCCTCTCCAAATCCAGCTTCGACTCCAGCAATGGCTAGATTTTGTGCCAACAGGATTGGTGCTAAAAGAAGGGCGCTCAAGTTATTGAGGTTTTCTTATTCTTGAAGGAATACATGGTGGAGATCCCTCTTCATCCCAACTAGAGTCCTACTTTTCCTCTCGAGGATGCCCCCCAGAAAGGCTTCAATCCGACGGTCAACCACCTCCACGACCAGATCTCATCTAGATCTTTCTTCCCCTGTTTCATCTCCTGCGTCTCAAGCCCCACCGCCTGCGATAGTGGATACAGTGCAGTTCGACCTACTAGTCCAGTAGGTCCAAGGCCTCACTGAAGCAGTGCAAGCCATGCGGCAGTAGCAGCCATCTCTGGCACTATCTTGGTTGAAGCAGGTTTTTTGGGAGCCAATGAACCTAGTCTGGGGCGGCCGACTTGGGTCAATTGATCGACGACCCCTAAAAAAGAAAAGCAGAGGGTAGAGAGCCCTTGCTCGGACCATGACTCGACTCCAAGGGCAGCTTTGCCCCCATTCCACCAGAAAACCGTAGAGATTAATGATCATTAAGATCTCCTAGATCAAAGGCTTTAGGAAATGAGTCGATGAATTGAAGAACTCCATCATGCTTTCTCCTCCCACGGTAATGATATTTACACTGATCCTCCTTTTTTTTAGAAGATTATGCAGGAATCAATCCTACCAAACTTCAAGCTTTCTTAGTTTGAGAGTTACGACCGGACCACTGATCTGGTCGACTACCTGAAGGCCTTTCAGATAATGATGCTGCTCCATGGTGCACCAGACATCATTTTGTGTTGAGCTTTTTCATCCACCTGCAAGGGAGCTGCTAGAAATTGGTATTCAATCCTTAAGTTGGGTACCATCTTTTTCTTCGATCAAATGAGCCATTAGTTTGTGACTTATTTCATTAGCAACCGACGTCCCCATCGAGGTTTGGATTTTCTGATGAATATCAAGTAGAAGGAGGGAGAATCTATCTGGGCTTATGTCACCTGATTTAATGCTGGTGCATTGAAGGTCTGGAACCTAGACCAATCTATTGCAATGGCCGCACTCAAGGGCGACCTTCAGAAGAATGATTTGCTAATCTCCCTAGAGAAGAAGTACCCTAGGGACATTGCCGATATGCTAGCTCGGGCTGAAGGTTATGCCTGAGCTGAGGAGCCCTTTAAGGCTAGGGATAATGAAGCCGCCCAAGAGTGGTAGGTGGGCGAATCGAATGTGCCCACGACTAAAGAGAAATTGAGCATAGCTCGGCCATGCTCGTAAACTCCTCCGAAGCATAATCGGGCCTGAACTCCTACCCGAGCCCAGAGGCGAAGAAGCCCGGATAGAAGGGCACGATGAAGCTCCCCCTTCAAAAGATTCCATAACTACGCCCCTCTCAATGCTCCAAAAATCAAAGTACTGATGGAGATCAGGGAGCAACTGCCAAGAGTGGAAAGGATGCACACTCACCCCGGCAAGCACAATCCTAGAAAGTTCTGCCTCTACCATCGCGATCATGATCATGATACAGAAGAGTGCATCTAGCTCTAAAATGAGATCGAGGAGCTCATCAGGTGTGGTAGGCTTGGTCGGTTCCTACGATGTCAGTCGGAAGGATGGGAGGATCGATCAAGAGCACCCCCACCACCAGAACCATCGAGGGGCGAGGAGCACCGAGAAGATCAGCCTCCGATTGGCATCATTAACACCATCTCTAGGAAACTTTGGCATGGGAAGGCTAGCAGATTGACAGAGCCTGAGAAGAGGCAGAGGACTGAGGAGCCCATCACTTTCATCAATGAGGACGCCCGAGGAGTCTAGTTCCCGCACAATGACGTGGTTGTAATCTCTTTAAACATTGCTGATTATGATGTACGTCGTATTTTGATAGATAATGAAAGTTCTGCTGACGTTTTGTATTATGATACTTTCTTTAAAATGTCCATACCCAATAATCGCTTGGGACCCATGAGCTTCCTGTTGGTCGACTTCACTAGCGACACTATGCTAGTGGAGGGAATGATAACTCTAGCCGTGACTGCAGGGCAATTTCCAAAGCAGGCCAAGGTGTGGGTCAACCTTTTGGTGGTGAAAGCCTCCTCCACTTATAATGCAATCCTCGACCGACCTGGTCTGAATGCACTACGAGCCATGGTGTTGACCTATTACCTGAAGATAAAATTTCCAACAAATAATGGAATAGGTGAAATCAGAGGTGATCAAGCATTTGCCCGGCACTGCTACTCCATCACCTTACAAAATGGCACTCGACTTGACCCCTGCCCAGTTGACGAGCTTGATGTCCGCAATGACCTTACCGAAGAATGGGGCGAGTCCATAGAAGATCTTGTGACCATCCCCCTAAATGATGGGAATGCGAAGCATACGGTGCAAATTGGCTCCAATCTGGAACATGAAGTTTGGGAGTAGCTCATCATCTTTTTATAAAGGAATGCCAACATCTTCGCCTGGGTTCTGATGGATATGCTTAGGATTGACGCCAAGGTTATGGAATATCGACTGACCGTTGATCCCAAGCATCAATCAGTGAAAGAGTTTAGGGCCATGCACCAGAAAGGTAGAAGGCAATAGTAGAAGAAGTCGACAAACTTCTCAATCCTGAATTTATTCAAGAAGTTAGCTATCTGACTTGGATCTTTAACGTGGTCCTAGTCAAGAAGGCCAACGGTAAGTGAAGGATGTGCATCGACTTTAAGAAGCTGAGCAAGGCCTGCCCAAAAGGCAGCTATCCTTTGCCCAAAATCGACCAACTGGTGGATGCGACTTCATGCTACAAGCTCCTCACCTTCATAGATGCCTTCTCCAGCTACAACTAAATTTGGATGGTATTGGAGGATGAGGAGAAGACTGCTTTTATTACTAACCATGATCTTTACTGTTACAGGATCATGCCCTTCGGGCTTAAGAATGCAGGCATGACTTATCAATGCTTGGTCAATAAAATATTCAAAGAGCAAATCAGCTGCAATATGGAGGTTTACGTCGACAACATGCAGGTCAAAAGCCGAATGTCTAGCAATCATGTTGCCAATCTTGAAGAGGCTTTCGATATACTCAGAAAATACAAGATGAAGCTGAATCCGATCAAGTGCACCTTTGGGGTAGCCTCAGAAAAATTTTTGGGGTTCATAATCTTGAGATGAGGGTTTGAGGCCAATCCAAAGAAGATTCGAGCTATCCAGGAGATGACCGCTCCGAAGTCCATCAAAGAAGTTCAGCGCCTGATCGAGAAGGTGGCATCTTTGAATCATTTTATCTCGAGGTCGGTCGAATGCTTTATGCCCTTCTTCCAAATTCTCAAGAAATTAAAAGATTTTCACTGAACTCAGGAATTTCAAAAGGTATTCGATGAGCTCAAGAACTACCTCAGCTTGCCCCCTACTAGCCAAATCCAAATTTGGAGAGGAGCTATTTCTCTACCTTGCAGTCTCCCCTGCAGTGCTAGTGGCAGTCCTGATCAAAGAAGAGAAAAAAGTATAGTGATTGGTCTACTACATAAGTCGGATCCTAAGGGATGCCGAGACTAGGTATACAAAGTTGAAAAAATTGACTTATGCTCTTCTAATTGCAACAAGGAGACTTCGGCCTTACTTTCAGGGACATGCTATAATGCTCTTTACTGACCAGTCGATCAAAGTGATCCTTCATCAAACGGATGTTTTCAGAAGAATTGCAAAATGGATCATTGAATTAACAAAGTTCGACATCAACTATTGACCTCGACTAGCAATCAAGGCTCAAGCACTGGCTGACTTCATAGTTGAATGTACCATCCCAGATGATGTCGAGCTTCAAAATAAAACCAACATTCCATGGTTGCACCAGTGCTCCTCTGAAGAAAGAACAGACCTTCCTGAAGATTTTGGGCCCTGTATGTCGATGGCTCCTCCAACGCTTTCGAAGCAGATGCTCAGCTGATCCTGATCAATCCAGAAGGAATCATCATGGAGTATGCACTGTATTTTGAAGTCTCGATGATAAATAATGGGGCAGAATATGAGGCCCTAATAGTCAAGCTCAGGATAGCCAAAGAATCAGGAGCTGATCAGCTTCAGATTTGTAGTGACTCCCAACTGATCGTGGGGCAGGTCAGCAGCAGTTATGAAGCCCGGGAGGAGAGCATGGTAAAATATCTTGAGAAGGTGAAGAGCTTGACCCCAGCCTTTGGTAGCTTTAGCATTCGATAAATTCCAAGGGCGAAAAATGCTAGGGCTGACCTTCTTTCCAAGCTAGCCACCCTAGCTCCTAACGAGCTTTTGAAAGAAGCTTATTATGAGACATTAAAATGCCCATGCATAAAGGAACCACAGCCCGTCATGCAGGTTGGCTAGGAGCCCTGCTGGATTGACCCGCTAACCACTTATCTTAAGAATGGGGTTCTTCGGAGTGACCCAAAAATGGCTTGGAGGTTGAGAAACTAAGCCCCCCGGTATGTTCTTTATGAGAATAAGTTGTATAAAAGGTCATATTTTCAACCATTATTGAGGTACCTCCAACCTTCTGAGGTCGATTTCGCACTATGGGAAGTGCACGAGGGAATTTGCGAGAGCCATCTGGGTGCCAGATCTATGTCTTATAAGCTGCTTCGATAAGGATATTACTGGCCGACTATGCATGGTAATTGTGTTGATTACGACAGGAGATGTGACCACTGCCAAAGGAATGCGAATGTCCAAAGGCAACCAGCCACCAAGCTTGCCCCATTGAGTGCTCCTTGGCCATTTGCGTAGTGGAGAATGGATATTCTTGGACCCTTCCCAATGGCATCTGGGCAACGAAAGTTTCTCCTAGTCGCCATTGACTATTTCACTAAATGGGTTGAGGTCGAACCACTAGCAAAGATTACCAAAGCCAAGGTGTAGAACTTCGTCTGAAAGTCGATTGTCTACAAATTTGGACTATTCCAAACTATCAAAACAGACAATGGCTGACAATTCATCGAGGCGAGGTTTGTCGAGTTCTGCGAAGGTCTAAATATCTCCCACCACTTTATGTCGGTAGCTCACCCGCAGACAAATAGGGAAGCTGAAGTGACCAACCGGATCCTATTGCAAGGCATCAAGATAAGACTCAAAAGAGCAAAAGGGGCCTGGATGGACAAACTTTATCTTTTTCTATGGGCATACCACACTATCCAAAGGCTGTCGACTGAAGAAACATCGTTCACCTTAGCTTTTGGAATAGAGGCAGTCATTCCGATTGAACTTAAGCTTCCATCGACATGGATAGTGATTTTCAATGAGCAGCATAACCCGTAAGACCTCAAAGCCAATCTCGACCTATTGCAAGAAAAAAGAGAGGAAGCCCAAGTTCAGATGGTAGCTTACAGACAAAAGATGGTCTGATACTATAACCCCAAAGTCAGAGATAAAATGTTCAGAGTGGGGAACTTAGTGCTTCGGCAAGCCGCCATCTCTCAGTCTCAGAACTAGGAAAAGCTTACCCCAAATTAGGAAGGATCCTACAAGGTCACGAAAGTCGTTCGACCCGAGACATACTACTTGAAGAAACTCAGAGGGACAGACCTACCTTGACCATGGAATTCAGAAAATCTGCGAATGTATTACCGATGATTTGATTGTAATGAAATCTTCCTACTTCAACATCCTAATCTTTGTTGTATATCGGTAATAAAAGGGGACTACCCTCCGAACTTAATCTCATGATAAATATGATCACATTAGGAATAGGAGGAGAACCTCATCCTAACATGAGCAAAGTCGAAGATCTCATTCATTTTAGATGAGATAAGGAGAGAGGCCCTGACAATGGCCCTAATATGCCCCTACAGCCCGTTAGAAGTAGAAGAAGAACCTCATCCTAACGTGGGCAAAGTCGAAGACCTTGTTCATTTTAGACGAGATGAGGAGAGAGGCCCTGACAACGGTCCTAATATGCCCCTACAGCCCGTTAGGAATAGGAGAAGAACCTCATCCTAATATAGGCAAAGTCGAAGGCCTCGTTCATTTTAGATGAGATGAGGAGAGAGGCCCCAACAACGGCCCTAATGTGCCCCTATAGCCCATTAGGAATAGCAGAAGAACCTCGTTCTAACGTGGGCAAAGTCGAAGGCCTCATTCATTTTAGATGAGATGAGGAGAGAGGCCCTGACAACGGCCCTAATGTGTTCCTACAGCTCGTTAGGAATACGAGGAGAACCTTATCCTAACGTGAGCAAAGTCGAAGGTCTCATTCATTTTAGACAAGATGAGGAGAGAGGCCTTGATAATGGTCCTAATGTGCCCCTACAGTCCGTTAGGAACAGGAGAAGAATCTCATCCTAACTTGAGCAAAATCAAAGGCCATGTTCGCTTTAGATGGGATGAGGGGAGAGGTCCTGACATCGGCTCTAATACACTCCTACAATCTCGTTAGGAACAGGAGGAGAATCTCATCCTAAAAAGAGTAAAAAAAAATAGAGAGAGAAGAGTCGAAGGCGAGCATTGCATTCACATGAGGCAATGATGGATAAGGTATTATTTTATTACAAGTTTTTGACCAAACTGACTACCTATTATAAGAAAGCCAACGCAGCAGGAATCGACAAGATAGATTACAAAAATATATATATATAAAAGAAGGAGAAGCCTTAAGATGGACCGGACTTCTCAGACTTTGAGTCATCGACGTCGGCAATCACCAAGGCTTGCTTCAACCTAACGATTTCCTCCTCAAGTTCTTTTTTTTATATAAATTATCTATGTACACTCTATTGATATGCCCAAACTGGCCCTCGAGCTTCCGCCGCAGCCTTCTTAGGACCTCCAACTCGGCCTCTACATCCTAGATGGCTTGATGCTCATAGATCAATTGGAGCTTCAACCACTGAACTTCGACTTTCTCCATCCTAATAGCCTCTGAAAGCTCGTCGATGGTCTTCTTCAAGGAGGCAATCTCCTCCAGCTCTCCACTAGAGCCAACCCACCAACCATCAACCAGTTGTTGCTGGAGACGGCTCACCTCTTTGTTAGCTGCCCGGAGCTCATACTCGAGCCTGGTCACCTTATTCGATCAAGTTAGCTTATACTCATTATGCTAGGCTTCGGCATCATGGAGCTGCTTCTAAAGTTTAGAGAACCTCTTGGACAAGTCCCAATCATACCGGGCCCTATCAATAGACCATGACGAAGTTTCCTCCAGTATTTGAATTTTTTTCTTCACCACCGTAAGGTCGATCTCAAGGGAGCTAATCTTTGCCATTAACTCCCAAGACTTGTTGCTAGCACTTCTTCTCAATTCGGCCATTTCTTTCTCGAAGCTACCCTTTCGAATGCTAAAATTGGTAGAGTCCTTTCTGTACAGGTTCCTAAGAAGGGTAACTTCGATAGTCACCTCTGAAGCATTCTTCCTTGATTCTTGGAGATCATCCTCGATTGTTCTTAACTTCTTCTTCAAGTGATGAATCTCCTTCTTTAAGCTCCTAATCAGTAGTTTAATCAAAACCCCATGCGGCAAAGGATCGACATCAATTGGAAGAGGGGAGTCATGACCAAGGTCGTCAAGAGCGTTCTGAACCATGCAAACGACAACACAAAGTATAAGGCTAGAAAAAGATTTATCTTTCATTTACTTGGATGTTTTTAAATACATCAGTATTAAAAAAAAGAAAAAGAGAGCTACATGGTCTTCAAGAATCTAGACCTCAGGCAGCTCAGCCATAGGAGAGGTCGGAGCATCTTCATTCGCATCTGATCCATGGGTTCGGGAGCTTCTGGGACAGCTCCTATGGCTAAAGAAGAAGGGACGGTGGTCGGAACAATTCCGACCCTGAGGGATGAAGAATCAGCTCTATCGTCGGGCTCTTCCATCAAGAGGTCCAAATCTACCTCGAAAAAATTCTCAGTGACCCTCCCCAAGTAGATATGGAATCCCTCAATGAAGGCCTCTTGCGCAAAAGCTATTTTAATATCCTCCATGTCCCTAGAGGACTTGAAGCTTTCGACCGCTCGCTCCACCACCACGCCAACCCCTTCTTGCGCTTTCCTCTTTTCCTCCTCCTCCTGAGCCAAGACAGTCCTCAAGTTCATCGTCTTCTCATGCTCTGCCCTCAACTCTTTTCGAAGGCGCTCAACCTCGATGGATTGGATTTTAGAAGCCACCCTCATGCTCTCGACTTTAGCCTGAGCCTTCTTGACCTCTGCACAAGCTTCCTCGAGGGCCTTCAAGGCTTTGACCCATCTCTGACCGGCCACCTCAGAGTGGGCGAAGAGATAATGCCCGAGCTATGATAGGAAACCAAGTTAAAATTAGGAAGCCTTGACTTCGAAAATGCAAAAGACCCCAGACCAAGACTATGAGAGAGAAGACTACCTCAAGGTAGGTGGTGAAGGACTTGTCGAATCTCTCGATGTCGCCCCTCCGTAGTATCTTCGCCACAATGTGGGGAAGAATACGCCCCTTCATGAGTGATTGGACGACCTCCCGATCGTTCAGAGAAGCTTGTTCTTGGTTGGAAACCCCACTTTCGGAGTTCTCGATCCTCCTTCCGACCTTCTTGCTGATAGCCATCTTCTTCTTTTTCCTCGTGGCTTCCTCCAACTAGAGGGGAGCAGATGGAGCGACCTCTTCAAATGGGGTCGAGCTCGGTATGGTGGTAGCAGGCTCGGGGGCGGGCATGGCCTAGATCAGCACGGCATGGCTGGACTCACCAGTGTAGGCCTTCTTTGGAAGATCCCCGATGGGGTTGCCTTTCCTCTTGAGGGATTTAAGTCCCTTGGTCAGACAGTCTCGCTCCTCAGGAGTCATCTCTATAAAGGATAAAAATCAAAGTCAGAAAATATCAAAGAAAAGTTGAGGTCTGGACAAAGAACACCCCACAACCAACCAAAAAAAAAAAAAACTACCTGCCAGATTTAGAAGATTGAGGTCGAGGTTAAACAAGATCTGCTTATCCAAAAGATCGAGGATTGGTGGAACATTAAAGCCCTTCAAAATATCGGCTAAACTTCGATCCTTGCTTTCCAACCCTGGAGCTCGGCGGATCGAGTTTCTTATCTTCCCCCACGAAAGAAGTCCTAACCTCAAGGATGGATTTGAGACGAAGAAGAATTTCTCCTTTCAGCCATGGATGGAAGAGGGAGTACCCTTAAGTAATCCCTTCCTATCGAATTAGGGGGACACATACCACTAATCCTTAGTAGTTGGGTGGCATTTGAAGGTAAAGAAGGTCCGAAATAAGAAAATGGTAGGTCGGACATCTACCATGGTACACAAGGAAAGAAATTCTATGATGAACCTAAAGAAGTTTGACGCCATAGCAGCAAGGGAGATGTTGAGAAATCTAAATAGGTTGGCCACGAAAGGGGGTAAGGATAACCTAAGCCCAACCCAAAGAGCCTCTAAATATAGGCAGGTTCGATCAGGAGGCAGAGAGCAGGCCCTATTGTTGGGTCCAAAAAGTTCGAGCTCATATTCAAAGGGAATATTGAACTAAATCCTAGCTAACGAAAGATCGTCAGGCCAAAGTTGGTGGGCAATAACTACCGGTGCAAAGAAAGGAGGGGGCAACTTAGAAAGCTCGACCTCCCTAGGAGATAGGTTCGCTAAGGCTAGAGGAGCCGAACTCCCTGAGCAGGTCGATCAGGATTCCTCGGTGGACATCCAGAGCAAAGCAAAATCATAAAAAATGCTTGAAAAGCTAAGAAAATGAAGCACAAAAAACTTCTGCAAAGAGACCTAAGAAGCAGAAAGCAGAGAATGTAGGAATACCTCAGGAAAGGATAGCGAAGCTGACCTAAGTCGATTGGAAGAGGTAGGGAGATGACGAAGGCGATAGGAGATAGACGAGAGAACACCTAGGATCAAAGGAAGCGGAAGGAAAAACCTGAGCTCTTGCACGATGGAGAGAAGAAAACTAGAAGAAGAGGAGGAAGAAGATTTCGGGAGAGGTAATGACTCAGGGAAAGAAAACGGATTAAATAGTCCTAAGGATTCTAGATGGTTATGATTGCGAATTTCCTTTGACCGGCCTATGTCGGTGCGTGCCCCCTCTATCATGGTAGAGACTAACGGTGGATAGGCCCACAATGAAGCTATACCCTAGGTAGAGTTTTAGCGTGGAGCTCCAAAGGCATCTCTTCAGATCACCTCAAATTTATGAAGCTTCGATGCTGGCATAGAAGCACCAAGAAATGCCTCACCTAGCAAGCGTAGAAAATGGAAAGGGACTTCGGCAATCACACTCGGTACTCTCTTCCCTTGAACTTCAAACTTGAGAGTAGGAGGACTAGTGTTGGGGATAAACCCACTCTTGCTAAAGTTCGGCTGGATGCTTGATCTCGGAAGGATCCCGCCTGGCAGCAGCCTCCATGGTTAAATCTCAAAACTCCTCCAATAGTCGGACTCCTCCCGAACTTCTCCTTTAGCCAAACTCCAATAGTTGAACTCCTTCTGGGTTTCTCCTTCAGTCGGACTCCACCAACGATTGAACTCCTTCTAAACTTCTCCTTCAGTTAGACTCCTCCAGCAGTTGAACTCCTCCAGACTCCTCCAACAGTCGGACTCCTCTCAAACTTCTCCTTCAGCTAGACTCCTCTAACAATTGAACTCCTTTTGGGCTTCTCCTTCAGCCAGACTCTTTCAATGATCGAACTTCTTTCAGACTTCCTTCAACCAGACTCCTCCAATAGTCGGACTCCTTCCAACTTCTTCTTCAGCTAGACTCCTCCAACAGTTGAAACTTCTTTTGGGCTTCTCCTTCAACCAGACTCCTCCAACGATCGAACTCCTTCCAGACTTCTCCTTCAGTCGGACTCCTCCAGTAGTTGAACTGCTTTCCAAACTTCTCCTTCAGTCAGACTCCTCCAACAGTCAGACTTCTTTCGAACTTCTCCTTTAGTAGACTCCTCCAACAGTTGAACTCCTTATGGGCTTCTCCTTCAGCAGACTCCTCCAACGATCGAACTCCTTTCAGACTTCTCCTTCAGCCGAACTCCTCTAGTAGTCGAACTCCTCCCAAACTTCTCCTTCAGCTAGACTCCTCCCCCAGTCGGACTCCTCCAATAGTCGAACTCCTATCAAACTTTTCCTTCAGCTGGACTCCTCCAACAGTCGAACTTCTCTCGAATTTCTCCTTCAGATGGACTCCTCCAAATAGCTAAACTTCCTCCAAACTTCATCCAGCAGCCCCAAAGGATCTCAACACTCATCCTCGATATAGCCAAAAGAACCGTCAATCTTTTCCATCCGAGCTTCGATCGTTGGACCCCGATGGGATCGCACATCACAACAACAGACACTATCCCCCATAACAAACTCCATGTGGCTCTGAACGGTCTACTATCAAACGGTTATGGCTGTCACTATTAGTTTGTTACAAGCTCCATCCATATAACAGATCCTCCAGATATGCTTTCTCCTAGAAGCTCTCCTTCTCTTCCTCAAAACTCTGCTAGAATCTCTCTACGTATTCCATTTCTATTGGTCGAAAGAGCTGACTTGATTGTCGGAGGATCTTGTCGAAGCTACGATCTCAGACTCCGAACGAGACTTATTTTGCAGGTCTCGACGGCAACCTCGTCCTCTCCAAATCCAGCTTCGACTCCGATGATGGTCAGATTTCACACCAACATGGAAGAAGGGTTCAGGAGACATGATGGAAGACCCTCGATGATACCAATAGAGGAACCTGGACCGATATTGATATGACAACCCACTATGTTGATCTCCAACCTAGCTTTTCTTGAACACTCATCATAGACAATATTTGTTATATTACCTTTGAACCAATTTAATTCTTGTTTCATAATCTATTGGTCAAGCCTTCATCCGATAGTCATGTCCTTTCTCTATCATAATCTTTCCACCATGATCATGGCCACTTTATGATTTTCTCTAGTTATTGATTTTAGCTATATATAGGAGCAATCAACTAGATGAAAAGATGTTGAGCAAGGGATTTATACTCTGATCCCTAAATCAAGGTAAATAATTAAATTTTTATTTAATAACTAGTCATGTATTAAGTATAGTCAAGAAATTTAGAATTAAGAGAAATATGGATATTAAAATTTTAAAAATAGAAATATAACAATAATTTAATATTTCTTATGATGGTTGATTAAGAATGAATTGGAATTATACCGATTGATTTGGCATATTAGGCATGGACTAGAAGATAATTGCGATAAAGTTTGTTGTCAGTAGAGATAAGAATTCTTGGACATTAATCACCTATTTATATAAAAACTATTTTGTACATAACTGATATATAATATTTGATAGCTACTTGTTATATACTTATTTGTTAAAGTATATATGGTTCTATATGAATTTATATATGATAATAATGGTGATCTTGGTTTTCATGGATTTTGGTATTTATTTCTATCGAGCTTTATAAATGAGTATTTGTGATACTGCATCATGGGCTAGAAATGTGATTGTAGTAGTTTAGAGTTGAGTATTTATGGTCCTTTGGACTAGTCACTTTGTTGATGCTCCATTAGAAGCTAAAATATAATTATGTAGTATAGAGTTGAGCACTTATGGTCCTCTGAACTAGTTATTTTATTGATGTCCTGCCATGGGCTAAAAAGATAGTTATGGTAGTCCAAAGCTTAGCACCTTAATGATCAAATCTAATATATGATCTCTTGAGATAATTATATGTTGGATTTATTGTACAAAAATATATATGTTTGCTATAAACATTTTATAATTGTAGTATCTTATGGAATGAGATTTATATAAGTAACAACAAGTGATGCTTTCTCATTTATTATTATATTAGTATTAGCATGTGGGAATTCTTACAAAGTTGTAAAGTTCAAACCCTTTCTTCCCTTTTTTTTTTCAAAATTGTAGGTTAATTATACTTAGCTATGGTTGGGATCATGGTGAAAGGATTAAATAAATAGAGCATCACTAGTACTGATCAGATGATTGAGTTTTATAAATTGTACAAGTTTTGTTATGTGTCAATATATAATATGTCATTAAGATTATTAATGATCATGGAAATTAAGATTGTAACTAACTTTTAGACCTTACATATTCTCTAAGCCTTACCCTAGGAAGTGTGTGCCCGTGTTCGCATGGAGAAGCTAGGTGTAGGATTTGGGGTGCGATAGACTATCCTAGGGTAGTCAAAGACTATCACCCCATCAGCATTGTTGTATTCTTTATGAGCTAATTGCAAAAATTATTGTTAATTGTATGAAGCCTCTATTGCAGAATCTAATCTTAGATGAACAATGAATTTTTTTATTCAAAGAGAGGCATTTGGTATGGAGTGATCCATTCAAGATCAAGGGTGATGTAGGTGAAGATAATAAGATCAGCATATTTGGTTGAACTATATGAAGGAAAAAGCCATGTTTTTTGGATCAGGTTCATTCAAATGTGATTGGATCAAGAGGGATATTTCAAAAAATTTTACTCTGAGATTCTAATCAGATCTGAGACTCCTCAAATCTGATCTTATTGATCCAATAATAAAAATAAAAAAAATTAAATCTAATTTAATTATATCTTTATTTTGGGTAATCTAATTATCCTGTGATGATCCTGATGTTTGCCTGAGGTTCTGGATATAGCCACATAAGTGCCTGGCCTCTACCAGTATCCACTCGGGTAGGATCTAAAGATCTTCTTCTTCTCAATCAATCCTCCAAAAATCAAATCTAGATCTGATCTTGAAGGTCTTCAAAACTGGTTTTGAAGAATAATCATTGTCTCTTACAGCAGTGCTGCCTTCTTCCTTTTCTGGCATCTTTCACTTGCTTGGATCGCATCTTACTTGTGCCCAAAACCTCTTGGGCATGGAGGGGAGAGAGAGGACCAGAGGGTGGCATGGAGAAAGAGGGATAGAGGCTTTGTGGCATGGGCTAAAGGTAGAAGCATTAAATTCTAGGCGCAAACAGGATTTATAAAGACCCTACTACACCATGCAGTGCCACATCATCCTGGCCAATCACGGCCCTTTGTGCAATCAGATCTAAATCTGATTGGTGGGATGACATCATCTGATCCAATCAAATGAGAGACCCTCAAAACCTTCCTAAGATGGTGCCAAGACTGAATCAAACAAGACTTCTTGGCGCCAAACAGTTTAATCTCCTGAAGCAACTTGGAGTCCCATCTATATGGGACTCCATCTTGTATCCTCATGGGGTGCATGCCTAGGGTAGGGGAACAAGTCCCCAGGCACTCTTCTATGGGTGCAAGATACATGGGCAGATGTCTAAGTGTCTAGGATCAATATTTGACCAATGTTCGAAAATAGGAATTAGTAAGTGACCAAAAATGGCAGGTGTTGTTTTAAATTTATCTCATAAATTAAGATAACCCTTTTCTAATCTAGACAAGCTCCAATCAAATCAAGTAAAGGTTTCTGACTGAGTCCAAATACATTTGGCTCAGTCGAGACAAGCTTTAATAATTGTTAAAGAAGAACATTAGGCTCAATCATGTGCTAGTACGATTTTCTTGAACCTAATTGAATCTTATTCAAATCAATTGAACGGAGTTAGTCCAATTGATGACATCTAGATCCAAACCCTTAGTTGTATGACCCAGTTAGATTCAGTTCCATATGATAATGGGAAATATCACAATCTCTATCATCGACATCATCAAAACACCTTTCGATGGATCAGAACTTTTCTGATTCAGATAACTAGTATGATCAATCATCCAAATCATTCTAATTGCTCCCAAAATCAGCTAGTGACACCTAGCAGCATATGGTGGCAACCCATCAAAATTGAAAGAGAACCTCTCGGTGTAGTTACCTATGTGATTAAGTTCCTCTATCTTTAGCCCGGATCAGATTAGGGTTAAGATGATCTCATCAAACCCTAATTTCTGTCATATGAATTAATCATTCGATTCAAGTCCAATGTGAAAACCCTAATAGAAACTCTTTCTATTATTTTACTCTACCATAGCCATGGGCTTATGGACTTGATTCTTATGATCATCATAGGACTGCTCCTCATCTACTGAGGTAGATAGATCTCCTATTGGTTCAATCCAATTCCTACAATGAACATGCTATAGCCAACATACACCTCAAGATTCCAAATGACTAGGAGACCGAGTAATGGTATGGTCAAACTATAACACCTTCAAGGTGAACTACCAATGCATTTCAGTTCAAAGAACTAGACACACCACTATAGCTTTGAGCCAGTCATCGACGAGAAGGTAGACTTTCTTATGACTGCTCGAGGTGGTCACGCTCAGTGCCCTCGTTCTCTAATGAGTATTTGTACTCTTGCTCTGGTGTCTCTACACTATAGATTCAAGACTCATCTATCCAAAAGAAGCGATCATACACCAACCTTTCGGATCAATCACCATCCTCACGATGATCCTACGGTTGGGAGCATTTTATGAGTTAATAATAAAAATTCATATCTTAAATTTTCAACTCTTGAAAATATGAACTATTATTACCATTAACTCAAGGGATGTATCACAGACACTTTCAAATACACACTATGATAAAAAATAACTCATTTTATTATTTATAGTTAAAATTATAATTTTGCCCTTAGAAGTGTATTACAAGTATCAGCCAATCTGGCTTATAGGGCACACATATCTAACAAACTCCCACTTGACCTTAAGCCAATTGGCTACAAATCTAAGTCCCATCTTCTCAAGATGGGCTTCGATCTTCTGCTGGCCCAACGACTTTGTAAGTTGGTCTGCCGTATCATCTACGGAATCGACTCTCTTGACCTCGACGTAACCTTTCTCAAGATAATCATGGATGAGGTGGTATCGCCGCTCGATGTGCTTAGATTTTTTATGAGACCTAGGCTCCTTAGCAAGGGCTATGGCACCATTATTATCACAGTATAGAGAAATGACATCTGAGGGCATCAATCTGATCTCTGTGGTAAACTTCTTATACCAAAATGCCTCTTTCGCAGCTTCTGACGCAGCGATGTACTCTACTTCAATGGTAGAATCAGCTATCACTGTCTACTTAGAACTCTTCCAACTGACAGCACCACCATTACACACAAACAGACTCCCAGATGTCGACTTTCGATTATTTATATCGAACATAAAATTTGAGTCTATATACCCCTGGACTTAGAGTTCTCCATTACCAAAAACAAACATCATATCATTAGTTCTTCTTAAGTACTTAAGGATACATTTCATAGAAGTCCAGTATTCTTCATTTGGATTTGACTGATATCTGCTCGTGACACTTACAGCATGGACTATATCAGATCATGTACATAACATGGCATACATGAGGCTCCCTATTGCTGAAGTATAAGAATCTTGCTCATGCGTTCAATCTCCTCAGGTGTATTGGGACACATTTTCTTGGAGAGATGAATGCCATGTCTGAAGGGTACCAATCTTCTCTTAGAGTTTTTAATGCTAAACCTCTTTAGCATTTCCTCTATGTACATCTTCTGTGAAAGACCTAGCTTTCTATTCAGTCTATCTCTATAGACCTTAATTTCTAGAATGAAGGATGCTTCTCCTAGGTCTCTCATGAAGAATTCTTTAGATAACCATATTTTAACTATGGTCAACATGAAAATATCATTTCCAATAAGGAGGATATCATCTATGTATAATACGAGGAAGACAATAGCGCTTCCACTGACTTTTTTTGAAAATACATGGTTCCTCCTCGTTCTTGATAAAATCAAATAATTTGATCACATCATTAAAACGAGTATTTCAGCTCCGAGATGCATGCTTAAGTCCATATATGGACCTTTGCAGCTTGCATACTTCGTGATCAACATCACTAGATGTGAAACCTAGTAGCTATTTCATATAGATATCTTCCTCAAGGTATCCATTTAAGAACATCGTTTTCTCATCCATTCCCATATTTCATAATCGAAATAGGCTACAACAGCGAGCAACGTACGGATGGATTTTAGCATGGCTACTGGCGAAAAGGTATCCTAATAGTCAATTCCTTCGCATTGACTATACCCTTTTGCCACTAATCTAGCTTTGAATGTCTCCACATTTTCATCTGCACCAATCTTTCTCTTGAGATCCATTTACACCCAATAGGTATTCTACCTTCAGGTAGATCTACCAAGATTCAGACTTAGATTGAATGCATCGAGTTAATTTTTTGACTTCATTGCCTCTAACCATT
>QRFJ01000502.1:64986-111284 GCA_006176705.1 Cocos nucifera
AATCTAAGCCAGACGGTAGTTGAAGAGGGTAGGTTTCCATGGCCACAGCAGCAACCCTTGCTCTATTTTTGATGCGTATGATCATCTCACCATCCCTCAGCCTCCTGCTATCCTTAGGATCTAGCATGGAAGTGCGCAAATGAGTGCTAGAACCAGAGTCAAGCACCCAACTTGATGCAGAAGAAATCGTAAGGTTAGATTCAATAACGAGCATACCTCTAGAAAGACCTGTCTCCTTCTTATTCTTCAGGGTGGCCAGATATGTAGGGCAGTTCCACTTCCAATGGCCATCAGTATTACAATGAAAATACTTTTCTTTGTCAGCAATCTTCTTCTTCAGCTCTACCTTCTTTTTCTTTCCACCTTCCACCTTCTACCTTTTCACAGACTTCTTCTTCTTTCCAAAAGACTTTCTCTTAGAAAAAGTCCATTCCATAGCAAGTACTGAGCCTTTAGAATCTTTCATAGAAAGCTCAATAGTAACCAGTATATTCATAAGCTTGGCCAGAGTATTCTAAAGTTTATGCATATGGTAGTTCATGATGAATTGCCCATATGCATTAGTCAAGGATTGCAGAATTATATCATTCTGTAGATCCTGGTCTAACTTCACTTCAAGCTTCTCAAGCTATTCCAAGTTCTTGATCATCATCAGACAATGATCTTGGACTGACTGCCTACCATGCATTTTAGTCTTAAATAGTTATTTAGTGACCTGATATTTGGCTACACGACTCTGTTCACTAAACAACTCTTGCAGGTGAGCCAACATTTGATGGATAGTCTTGATATCTTTATGTTGGTACTGAAGCTCATCAAACATCGAGCCCAACATGTAGTATCTGGCCTTATTATCTTCATCTATCCATTTGTTAAGAGATGCTCTCTGTTCAGTGGACGAATGAGCCGGTAAGGTTGGGGGATCCTGGTCTAATACATGAGTCAACTTCTCGAAACCCAAAATAATTTTAAAGTTTCGAAGCCAATCCTTGTAATTGAGTTCGGTTAGTCTATGGGTGTCCAGGATATGGGCTAGTGGGTTGGACACAGAAATTTTTCTTTTTCCTGTAGAGAGTCAAAGTTTCTAGTTAGATTTTATAATTAAGACTTGACCAATATATTTAAAAGTTTGATTTTTAAATAAATTAGCTTCCACTATTTTTTTGGATCCCTACACTCCCTCTGTAGAGATGTAAAAATCTCTACGATTACTGATTTTTAGTGGATGGTGTAGTTTCACCAACTGACTCATCATCTCACCTAACAGTTATTAGTGATGGATTAATCAATGACTGAATAACTCTTATCCAATGATTTTCTAATCATGATGCACCCAGACTTGGTCTCTAATTTATGAATCTAACCATGTCTAGAATATTGATCCACTTCTTAGTTAAGTTAGACCCACCATTTGCATAGATTGGATTCCTAATTAGATCTCTCACCGTATCTAAAATATTAAGCCCAATCCATCCTCTAGCCCATAGCATCCAATGCCTAATAAATATGGTTGCATCCTTTCAGTGCAACTGAACTACTGTGACCAGCCGAGAATAATCAACCTCAAAAAGGGCCCGTACATCTATAATAGTGGAAGATCTTAGACTTAATCTTTTCTTAGGAAGATTTGATTTAGGTCTCCTTAAACTTGACTTGACATAGCCATAACCATTATGACTAACCTAGTGGCATGAGTCAGCTCGGATTGTTAGCCACCTTAGATCAGGACTGAGCCGACAAATATGGCCAAGTAAGTAAGACCAGTGGAAGGGATATGTCATTAACTCAATAAGAATGCATTCGAGTGGAGTAGCTCCCATAAAAATCAGTCGGTCGTATCTACCAAACTTACCTTAGACACCAAATTATTAAGCCAGAACCAATCGGGTTAGCCTACAATCCAGACTCTAACCACTGAGCCTAATTAGGTCTTAACTCGATCGATCACTCATGTGACTCAACCTTGACCCAGACTTAATTATATTAGGCTGATCAATTTAAGTACTCTTGATCCCACCTAACCAACTCTTGATTCAGTTTGATCAACCACTAGACCTAATTGAGCTACCCAAGCCCAAACTCAATTTTACGAATATGTCTTAAATCTGAAAATTCTCAATTTTAGACCTAATATATTTTATAATCTTAATTCTTAATTAAATTTAGGATTCACAAACAAAACATATATATAAAATTCTAGGATTTCAGGATCTAGAGTTTTGCAGAAAATAAATTTTTGATTTTTGATTAAGGACGAACGCGCAGCACCCCTACGCACCATAAGAACACCCCATCGAATGAGAGGAGAGGATCTTTAAATCCTACTTCGTTCTTATGATCGAACGGCTAAGGGGAACGCCTTAATCAGAAACATGATAAATCTACAAAACTAGTTAGATCTACATCATATATCATATATATAAAAATTTATCTAACTAAAAAATATATTTTGTATACATCTCATGCATCATATTATGCATATTTTTAAATTTAAATTATCTCATAAATATTTAAAAAATAAGATTTAAATTTAATCATATCAAATTAAAATTTATTCTAGAATATTTTGTAAAACTATTCTATAACTAGTCTAAATATGCATCTATCATATCTCATATGAACAAATTAAATAAATTTATTTTTTATTTCTTAGATCTAATTATAATATTTATAATATCAAAAAATAGTAAATAAATAGATCTAAAAATTATAATTAATTAAATTAAAATTATGATCATGCTAGACTACACATAGAATAATTCTATTTCTAATCTAGTCATGCATCTCATACATCTTAGATCTAGATTATTTAATTTTTAATTTTTTAATTTTAGATCTAATAATATATAATGTGACATCTAAAATCATCTAATTATTAGATTAAAAATAAATTAAAATCAAATCTAATGAATTATGGAACCTGGCTTTGATACTAGTTAAAGGAAAAAGTCTTATTTTTCAGGTCAGATTCATTCAGATCTGATTGGATCAAGAGAGATATTTTAAAAAAAATTTCTCTAAGATCCTAATCAGATCTGAGATTCCATAGATCTAATCTTATTAATTTGATAATAAAAATAAAAATAAAAATTAAATCTAATTTAATTATATCTTTGTTTTGGGTAATCCAATTATCTTGTGATGATTTCGATGTTTGCCTGAGGTTCTGGATGTAGCCATGTAAGCGTCTGGCCTCTACCAATATCCACTCAAGCAGGATCTGAAGATCTTCTTCTTCTCAATCAATTCTCCAAAAATTAGATCTAGATCTGATCTTGAAGGTCTTCAAAACTACTTTTGAAGAATAGTCATTATCTCTTGCAGCAGTGCTGCCTTCTTCCTTTCCTGGTGCCTTTCACTAGCTTGGATCGCATCTTACTCATGCCCAAAACCTCTTGGGCATGGAGAGGAGATAGAAAACTAGAAGGTGGCATGGAGAAGGAGGGAGGGAGGCTTTGTGGCATGGGCTAAAGGTAGAAGCATTAAATTCTAGGCACAGACAGGGTTTATATAGACCCTGCTCCCTGTCTGCGCCATGCAGTGCCACATCATCCTAACCAATCACGGTCCTTTGTGTAATTAGATCTAAATTTGATTGGTGGGATGACATTATCTGATCCAATCAGATGAGAGACCCTCAATACTCTCCTAAGGTGGCACCAAGACTAGGTCAAACAAGACTTCTTGGCACCACATAGTTTAATCCCCTGAAGCAACCTGGAGTCCCATCTATATGGGACTCCATCTTTTATCCTCATGGGGTGCATGCCTCCCAAGGCATGCACCCCCTTTCTATCTATTTTTTAGCAGGGGAACAAGTCCCTAGGCACTCTCCTATGGGTGCATGATACATGGGTAGATGTCTAAGTGTCCAGGGTCAATATTTGACCAATATCCAAAAATAGGAATTAGCAGGTGATCAAAAATGGCATGTGTTGTTTTAAATTTATCTTATAAATTAAGACAACCCTTTTTTGACCTGGACAAGCTTCAGTCAGACTAAGTAAAGGTTCCTGAGTGAGCCCAAACATATTTGGCTCAGTCGAGACAATCTTTAATGATTGTTAAAGGAGAACATTAGGCTCAATCGTGTGCTAGCACGATTTTTTTGAACCTAATTGAATCTTATTCAAACCAATTAAACTGAGTTAGTCCAATTGATGACATCTACATCCAAACCCTTATTTGTGTGACCCAGTTAGGTTCAGTTCCATATGATAATGGGATATGTCATGATCTCTATCATCGACATCATCGAAACATCTTTCGATGGATCAGAACTTTTCTGATTCAGATAATTAGTATGATCGATCATCCAAATTATTTTAATTACTCCCAAAATCCACCAGTGACACCTAGCAGCATATGGTGGCAATCCATCAGAATTGAAAGCGAACCTCTCGGTGCACTTACCTATGTGATTAGGTTCCTCTATCTTGAGCTCTGACCGGATTAGATTAAGGTGATCTCGTCAAATCCTAATTTCCATCATATGAATTAATCATTCGATTCAAATCTAATATGAAAACCCTAATAGAAACTCTTTCTATTATTTCACTTTGCCATGACCATGGGCTTATGGACTTTATTCTTATAATCATCATAGGACTGCTCCTCATCTATCGAGGTAGATAGATCCTCTATTGGTGCATCCAATTCCTACAATGAACATACTATAGCCAACATACACCTCAGGATTCTAAATGACTACGAGATCGAGTTATGGTGTGGTCAAACTATAACACCCTCAAGGTGAACTGCCGATGCATCTCAGGTCAAAGAACTAGACACACCACTATAGCTTCGAGCCAGTCATCGACGAGAAGGTAGACTTTCTTATGACTGCTCGAGGTGGACACGCTCAGTGCCCTCGTTCTCTAATGAGTATCTGTACTCTCGCTCTGGTATCTTTACACCGTAGATTCAAGACTCATCTATCCAAAAGAAGCGATCATATGTTAGATATATGTGCCCTAGAAGCCAGAATTGGCTGACACTTGTAATACACTTCTAGGGGCAAAATTGTAATTTTGACTATAATTAATGAAATGGGTTATTTTCTATCACACATGTGTATTTAGTGTCTGTGATACATCCTTTGAGTTAATGGTAATGATAATTCATATTTTCAAGAGTTGAAAATTTAAGACATGAATAATCATTATTAACTCATAAACAGCTCCCGACCATAGGATCATCACGAGGATGGTGATTGATCCGGAAGGTTGGCGTACGATCGATTCTCTTTAGTAGATGAGTCTTGAGTCTACGGTGTGGAGACACCGGAGCGAGAGTACAGGTACTCGTTAGAGAACGAGGGCACTGAGCGTGACCACCTCGAGTAGTCATTAGGAAGTCTACCTTCTCGTCAATGACTGACTCGATGCTGCAGTAGTGTGTCTGGTTCTTTGACCTGAGATGCATCGGCAGTTCACCTTGAGGGTGTTATAGTTTGACTACACCATTACTCGGTCTCCTAGCCATATGGAACCCTGAGGTGTATGTTGGCTATGACATGTTCATTGTAGGAACTGGATTGCATCAAGATGGAATCTATCTACCTCGGTGGTAGAGGAGTAGCCCTATGATGATCATGAGAATCAAGTCCAGAAGCCCATGGCCATGGCAGAGTGAAATAATAGAAAGAGTTTCTATTTAGATTTTCACATTGGACTCGAATCGAATGATTACATCATATGACAGAGACTAGGGTTTGACGAGTTCACCTTAACCCTAATCTGATCGGGGCTCAAGATAGAAGAACTTAATCACACAGGTAGCTGCACCAAGAGGTTCGCATTCAGCTCTGATGGGTTGCCACCATATACTGCTAGGTGTCACTGGTGGATTTTGGGAGCAATTAGAATGATTTAGATGATCGATCATTCTAGCTGTTCGAATCAGAAGAGTTCTGATCCATCGAAAGGAGTTTCGATGATGTCTATGATAGAGATCATGACATATCCCATTACCATACAGAACTGAACCTAACTGGGTCACACAAACAAGGGTTTGAATCTGGTGATCATCAATTGAACTGATCTAGTTCAATTGATCTGAATGAGATTCAATTAGGTTCAAGGAAATCGTGCTAGCACTCGATTGAACCTAACGTTCTTCTTTTACTATCATAAATAAGTTGTCCTGACTGAGCCAAAGGAGTTTGTGCTCAATCAGAGGCCTTCATATGGTCTGACTGGAGGTTGTCCAAGTCAGAATAGGTTGTCTTATTTGTAAGACATTACCTGCCATTTTTGGTCACCTGCCATTTCTTGTTCTTTGACTTTGGTCAAAAGTCTACCTTTGACTGGTCAAACGTTGACCATTGACCCTTTGACTTTTGACCACATGTCATGCACCTATTGGAGAGCTGGTGGGGGCCTGTCCCCCTGCCAGAACCTGGCAAGGAGAAGGGCGCACGCCAAGGGTGGCGTGAGCCCAAGTAGGAGGCGCCTAGGAGTCCTTGTTGGACAAGGACTCCACCTCCCTTTTGGATTCCAATCAGAGTTCTACTAAGAATCCAGTTTGACTGGTCTTAGGCGCCCTCTAAGGAGGAATCCAGGGGTCTCTATTCCAACCAATCAGATTTAGATCTGATTTCACAAAGGGTTGTGATTGGTTGAGAGGAAGAGGAGTTGGATCACAAGAGGTCTATAAATAAGACCCTGCGCCCAACCCTAATTCTAATGCTATTAGATTTCCCATGCCCCAAGGCTGCCTCTCCCCTCCTTCTCCATGCCATAGTCTCTTCTCCTCTTGCTCTCCACGTCCAAAAGGTGTTTTGGACTTAGTTTGGTGCGATTCAGATCAAGGAAAGGCGATCAAAAGCAAGAAGGCTGCGCTGCTGCAAAAGGACGACTGCAGATCTTCAAAAGAGTTTTGAAGATCCTCCAGATCAGATCCAGATCTGATTTTTGGAGGTGTGATAGAGAAGAAGAGGATCTCCAGATCCAACCCGAGTGGATACCGGTAGAGGCCAGGCGCTTGCGTGGCTAAGATCCAGAACCTTCCGCTGCAATCAGGATCATCTACAGGGTAATAGGATTACCCAAATCAGGTAAATTAAATTTGATTTAATTTATCTTATTTTATTTTATTTATTAAAATAATAAGAATCAGATCTGAAACATATCAAGATCTGATTAAGATCAAGAGAAAATTTTTGAAATATATCTCTTGATCTAATCAGATCTGGACGAACCTGGACCGGGAAATCAGGATTTCCCTTCAACTGGTATCAGAGCCATGGTTCTAAATTGTTTAGATCTGATTTTAATTTTATTTTAATTAGAAAATAAAGTGATTTCAGATGTCACATGAGATGTGATCAGATCTGAAATCAGAAAAATTAAAATTAAATGATTTGGATCTAAGAACATGAAGATATGCATGACTAGTTCTAGAATAGAATAGTTCTATAGAATAGTTTTGCATGTCTTTGATTTAATCTGATTAAATCATATTTTAGATCTTCTTATTTACTATTTTCTGATATTATAAGTGTTATAATAACATCTGATAAATAGCAAATAAAAATTATTTAATTTTAAATATCATATGAGATATGATAGATGCATGACTAGACTAGTTGTAGAATAGTTCTACATAATTGTCTAGATTAGAATTTATTTTGATTAGATCAATTTAAATCTAATTTTTTAGATTATTATGTGATAATTTAGATCTGAAAATATGCATGAATTGATACATGAGATGTATGCAAAATATGCCTTGATTAGATCTAAATTTGTATATGAGATATATGATATAGATCTATAACTGTTTTGTAGATTTACATGTTCCTGATTAAGGCGTTCCTCTTGGCCGTCCGGTCATAAGAACGAAGAAGGGTTTAAAGGCCCTCTCTTCCCATTCGATGGGGTGTTCTTATGACGTGTAGGGGTGCTGCGTGTTCGTCCTTAATCAGAAACCCAAAACTTACTTTCTGCAAAACCCTAGATCCTGAAACCCTAGGATTTATTGTGCATATTTTGTTTATGAACCCAACTTAATTAAGAATTAAGTTTATGGAATATTAATTAGGTCTAAAATTGAGAATTTCAGATCTAAGACATATTCATAATACTGGGTTCGGGCTTGGGTAGCTCAATTAGGTCTAAGCGGTTGATCAAACCGAATCAAGAGTTGGTTAGATGGGATCAACAATGCTTAAATTGACCAGCCTAATAGGATTAAGTCTGGGTCAAGATCGAGTCACGATCAAGCAAGACCTAATTAGGCTCAGAGGTTAGAGTCTGGATTGTAGGCTAACCCAATTGGTTCTGACTCAACAATTTGGTGTCTAAGGTAAGTTTGGCACAGACGACCGACTGGTTTTTAATTGGAAGCTACTCGACCTGAATGCGTTCTTGTGCGAGTTAACGGCATATTCCTTCCACCGGTCTCACTTACCTGGCCATATCTGTTGACACAGTTCTGATCTGAGGTGGTCAATAATCCGAGCTGACCCATGCCACTAGGTTAGTCATAATTGTTATGACTAAGCCAAGTCTAGTTTAATGAGACCTGAATCAATTCTCCCTAAGAAAAGATTAAGTCCTGAGGTCTTCCACCATTGTAGACGTGCGGGCCCTTCCCGGGGTTGATTGTTCTCGGCTGGATACAGTGGCTCAGTTGCACCGGGAAGATGCAACCATGTCTATTAGGCATTGGATGCTATGGGCTGGAGGATGAGTTGGGCTCAATATTTTGGATACGGTGAGAGACCCAATTAGGAACCCAGTCTATGCAAATGGTGGGTCTGACTTAACTAAGGAGTGGATCAATATTCGGATACGGTGAGATTCATGAATTAGAGACCAAGTTTGGGTGCACCATGATTAGAGAATCATTGAACAAGAGTTGTTCACTCATTGGCTAACCCATCACCAATAACTGTTAGGTGAGGTGATGAGTCAGTTGGTGAGACCGCACCACCCACTAGAAATCATCAATCGCGGAGATTTTCGCATCTCTACAGAGGGAGTGTAGGGATCCGAGAAAATAGTGGGAGCTAATTTGTTTAAAAATAAAATCCCTAAACAAATTGGTCAAGTCAAAATTACAGTATCTAACTAGAATCTTTGACTCTCTACAGGAAAATGTCTGCGTCCAACCCACTGGCACGTATCCTAGACACACATAGACTGACTGGACCCAATTATAAAGATTGGCTCAGGAACTACAAAATTGTTTTGGGTTCAGAGAAGTTAACACATGTTTTGGACCAGGACCCTCCCACCTTACCAGCTCGTCCATCCACTGAACAGAGAGCGTCTCTGGAAAAATGGATTGACGAAGACAATAAGGCCAGATACTACATGTTGGGCTCGATGTCTGATGAGCTCCAGCGCCAACATGAAGATATCGGGACTGCTCGCCAAATGTTGGCTCACCTGCAGGAGATGTTTGGTGAACAGAGTCGCGCAGCCAAATATCAAGTCACGAAATGACTTTTTAAGGCTAAGATGCGTGATGGGCAGTCAGTCCAAGATCACTGTCTGACAATGATCAAGGACATGGAAGAGCTTGAGAAGCTCGGTGTGAAGTTGGACTTGGATTTGCAGAACGATATTATTCTGCAATCCTTGACTGATGCATATGGGCAATTCATCATGAATTACCACATGCATAAACTTCAAAATTCCTTGGCCGAGTTGATGAATATGCTGGTTACCGCTGAGCTTTCTATGAAAGGTTCTAAAGGCTCAGTTCTTGCTATGGAACGGACTTCTTCCAAAAGAAAGTCTTATGGAAAGAAAAAGAAGTCTGTGAAAAAGCAAAAGGTGGAAGGATCAAAGAAGAAGAAGGCAGAACCGAAGAAGAAGGTCGATGGCAAAGGAAAGTGTTTCCATTGCAACAGCGACGGCCATTGGAAGCGGAACTGCCCTACTTACCTGGCCACCCTGAAGAACAAGAAGGAAGGTCCTTCTGGAGGTATGCTCGTTATTGAGTCTAACCTTACGGTTTCTTCTGCATCCAGTTGGGTGCTTGACTCTGGTTCTAGTGCTCATCTGTGCACTTCTATGCAGGGTCTTGAGGATAGCAGGAGGCTGAGGGATGGAGACATGATCCTACGCGTCGGTAATGGAGCAAGAGTTGCTGCAGTAGCCGTGGGAACATACCCTCTTGCGATTACCATCTGGTTTAGACTTAGTTTTAAAAGACTGTTATTATGTGCCTGCAGCTAGCAGGAATTTGATTTCTGTTTCATGCTTAGCACAAGAAGGTTATGTGATCACCTTCTTTAAGGACCATTGTAACATTCTTTATGAAAGAAATAAAATTGCAAATGGTTTTCCTTATTAATGGTCTTTATCAGTTGCATATTGATGTACCTGTTTTAACTATCGAGCAAAACGTGAATGCCAAACGACCTAGGGATAGTCCAAACGACAGATATCTATGGCACCTGAGATTAGGTCATATAGCAGAAGATAGGATTAACAAATTGGAGAAAAATGGGCTATTGAGTCCATTGACTTTTGAGTCATATCCAACTTGTGAATCTTGTCTTCAAGGCAAAATGACTAAACTCCCTTTTGTTGGACATGGGGAGAGGGCCACAGATCTCCTTGCCCTAGTACATACTGATGTGTGCGGCCCATTTGATGTGCCGGCTAGAGGCAATTTTGTCTACTTCATTACCTTTACCGATGATCTGTCTAGGTATGGGTATGTGTATCTTATGAGACACAAGTCTGAAGCCTTTTGAAAAGTTCAAAGAATTCAGACATGAAGTAGAAAAACAAACTGGAAAACCCATTAAGGTTCTTCGATCAGATCGAGGAGGTGAATACCTTAGCCGGGAATTCCTAGACTATCTTAAGGAAAATGGCATAGTCTCTCAATGGACTCCACCAGGAACACCTCAACTCAACGGGGTTTCAGAATGGAGAAATCAGACTCTATTGGATATGGTTCGATCCATGATGAGCTTCACAGACCTCCCTGATTTTCTTTGGGGACACTCATTGTTAACTTCAATCTATTTACTGAATAGGGTTCCCTCTAAAACCGTTCCTACCACACCGTATGAGATATGGCACGGTAAGAAACCAAGTCTGAGTCATCTCAGAATTTGGGGTTGTCCGGCTTCATGTCAAAAGACAACAAGCGGACAAGTTAGAGTTTAGGTCCTTTAGAGCTCGATTCATAGGATATCCTAAAGAGTCATTAGGATACTATTTCTACATTCCAGAAGACCACAATGTGATTGTGAGTCGACATGCCATCTTTCTTGAAAAATAGTTTATTCAAGATAGTGGCATTGGAAAGCAGATTAAGCTTGATGAGAAAGTCTCACAAGCAGCAACGAGCTAAGGACCAAGTGGAACCAAATCAGGTTGAGCCAATAAGAACACTACCTCCTCCACCTCGTAGATCGGAAAGAGTTTCCCATCCCCCTGAAAGATACTTAGGTATTATTTCAGAGGATGTAGAGGAAATGTTCCTCATAGGTAATGGTGCTCATGGTGATGATCCCAAAACCTACAACGAGGCGATATCAGATATCGACTCCGAGAAATGGCTTAGAGGCAATGAAGTCAGAAATTGACTCGATGCACTCAAACCAAGTCTGGACCTTGGTAGATCCACCAGAAGGTATAGTACCTATTGGGTGTAAATGGATCTCAAGAGAAAGATTGGTGCAGATGGGAATGTGGAGACATTCAAGGCTAGACTAGTGGCAAAAGGTTATAGTCAACGCGAAGGCATTGACTATCAGGATACCTTTTCCCCAGTAGCTATGCTAAAATCCATCCGCACATTGCTTGCTGTTGCAGCCTATTTCGATTATGAAATATGGCAAATGGACGTGAAAACGGCATTCCTAAATGGATATCTTGAGGAAGATATCTATATGGAACAGCCGCTAGGTTTCACATCCAGTGATACTGATCACAAGGTTTGCAAGCTGCAAAGGTCCATATATGGACTTAAGCAAGCATCTCGGAGCTGGAACACTCGTTTCAATGATGTGATCAAAAAGTTTGGTTTCATCAAAAATGAAGAGGAACCATGTGTTTTCAAAAAGGGTCAGTGGGAGCGCTGTTGTCTTCCTCGTATTGTACGTGGATGACATCCTCCTTATTGGGAATGATATTCCCATGTTGACATCAGTCAAATGTGGTTGTCCTAAAGGAATTCTCCATGAAAGACCTAGGTGAAGCATCCTTTATTCTAGGAATTAAGGTCTATAGGGATAGACCGAATAGGATGCTAGGACTTTCACAGAAGATGTACATAGAGGAAGTACTAAAGAGGTTTAGTATGGAAAACTCTAAGAGGGGATTAATACCCTTCAGACATGGTATTCATCTTTCCAAGAAGATGTGCCCCAGCACACCTGAGGAAATAGAACGCATGAGCAAGATCCCTTATGCTTCTGCAATAGGGAGCCTCATGTATGCCATGCTATGTACACGACCTGATATAGCCCATGCTGTGAGTGTCACAAGCAGATATCAGTCAAATCCAGGTGAAGAACACTGGACTTCTGTGAAATGTATCCTTAAGTACTTGAGAAGAACTAAGGATATGATGTTGGTCTTTGGTAATGGAGAACTCCAAGTTCAGGGATACACAGACTCGGACTTCATGTCCGATATAGATGATCGAAAGTCGACATCTGGAAGTCTGTTTGTGTGCAATGGTGGAGCTGTCAGCTGGAAGAGTTCCAAGCAAACTGTGATAGCAGATTCCACCATGGAAGCAGAATATATAGCTGCATCAGAGGCTGCAAAGGAAGCATTCTGGTACAAGAAGTTTGCTGCAGAAATTGGAGTAATGCCATCAGATGCCATTCCTCTTTACTGCGACAACAATGGCGCCATAGCCCTTGCTAAGGAGCCGAGGTCTCACCAGAAGTCCAAGCACATTGAGCGGCGATACCATCTCATCCGCGATTACCTTGAGAAAGGTTACGTTGAGGTCAAGAGAGTCAACTCCACAGATAATGTGGCAGACCCACTTACAAAGCCGTTGGGCCAGCAGAAGATCGAAGCCCACCTTGAGAAGATGGGACTTAGACTTGTAGCCAATTGGCTTTAGGACAAGTGGGAGATTGTTAGATATATGTGCCCTAGAAGCCAGAATTGGCTGACACTTGTAATACACTTCTAGGGGCAAAATTATAATTTTGACTATAATTAATGAAATGGGTTATTTTCTATCACACATGTGTATTTAGTGTCTGTGATACATCCTTTGAGTTAATGGTAATGATAATTCATATTTTCAAGAGTTGAAAATTTAAGACATGAATAATCATTATTAACTCATAAACAGCTCCCGACCATAGGATCATCACGAGGATGGTGATTGATCCGGAAGGTTGGTGTACGATCGCTTCTCTTTAGTAGATGAGTCTTGAGTCTACGGTGTGGAGACACCGGAGCGAGAGTACAGGTACTCGTTAGAGAACGAGGGCACTGAGCGTGACCACCTCGAGTAGTCATTAGGAAGTCTACCTTCTCGTCAATGACTGACTCGATGCTGCAGTAGTGTGTCTGGTTCTTTGACCTGAGATGCATCGGCAGTTCACCTTGAGGGTGTTATAGTTTGACTACACCATTACTCGGTCTCCTAGCCATATGGAACCCTGAGGTGTATGTTGGCTATAGCATGTTCATTGTAGGAACTGGATTGCATCAAGATGGGATCTATCTACCTCGGTGGTAGAGGAGTAGCCCTATGATGATCATGAGAATCAAGTCCTGAAGCCCATGGCCATGGCAGAGTGAAATAATAGAAAGAGTTTCTATTTAGATTTTCACATTGGACTCGAATCGAATGATTACATCATATGACAGAGACTAGGGTTTGACGAGTTCACCTTAACCCTAATCTGATCGGGGCTCAAGATAGAAGAACTTAATCACACAGGTAGCTGCACCAAGAGGTTCGCATTCAGCTCTGATGGGTTGCCACCATATACTGCTAGGTGTCACTGGTGGATTTTGGGAGCAATTAGAATGATTTAGATGATCGATCATTCTAGCTGTTCGAATCAGAAGAGTTCTGATCCATCGAAAGGAGTTTCGATGATGTCTATGATAGAGATCATGACATATCCCATTACCATACAGAACTGAACCTAACTGGGTCACACAAACAAGGGTTTGAATCTGGTGATCATCAATTGAACTGATCTAGTTCAATTGATCTGAATGAGATTCAATTAGGTTCAAGGAAATCGTGCTAGCACTCGATTGAACCTAACGTTCTTCTTTTACTATCATAAATAAGTTGTCCTGACTGAGCCAAAGGAGTTTGTGCTCAATCAGAGGCCTTCATATGGTCTGACTGGAGGTTGTCCAAGTCAGAATAGGTTGTCTTATTTGTAAGACATTACCTGCCATTTTTGGTCACCTGCCATTTCTTGTTCTTTGACTTTGGTCAAAAGTCTACCTTTGACTGGTCAAACGTTGACCATTGACCCTTTGACTTTTGACCACATGTCATGCACCTATTGGAGAGCTGGTGGGGGCCTGTCCCCCTGCCAGAACCTGGCAAGGAGAAGGGCGCACGCCAAGGGTGGCGTGAGCCCAAGTAGGAGGCGCCTAGGAGTCCTTGTTGGACAAGGACTCCACCTCCCTTTTGGATTCCAATCAGAGTTCTACTAAGAATCCAGTTTGACTGGTCTTAGGCGCCCTCTAAGGAGGAATCCAGGGGTCTCTATTCCAACCAATCAGATTTAGATCTGATTTCACAAAGGGTTGTGATTGGTTGAGAGGAAGAGGAGTTGGATCACAAGAGGTCTATAAATAAGACCCTGCGCCCAACCCTAATTCTAATGCTATTAGATCCCACGCCCCAAGGCTGCCTCTCCCCTCCTTCTCCATGCCATAGTCTCTTCTCCTCTTGCTCTCCACGTCCAAAAGGTGTTTTGGACTTAGTTTGGTGCGATTCAGATCAAGGAAAGGCGATCAAAAGCAAGAAGGCTGCGCTGCTGCAAAAGGACGACTGCAGATCTTCAAAAGAGTTTTGAAGATCCTCCAGATCAGATCCAGATCTGATTTTTGGAGGTGTGATAGAGAAGAAGAGGATCTCCAGATCCAACCCGAGTGGATACCGGTAGAGGCTAGGCGCTTGCGTGGCTAAGATCCAGAACCTTTCGCTGCAATCAGGATCATCTACAGGGTAATAGGATTACCCAAACCAGGTAAATTGAATTTGATTTAATTTATCTTGTTTTATTTTATTTATTAAAATAATAAGAATCAAATCTGAAACATATCAAGATCTGATTAAGATCAAGAGAAAATTTTTGAAATATATCTCTTGATCTAATCAGATCTGGACGAACCTGGACCGGGAAATCAGGATTTCCCTTCATCATACACCAACCTTTCGGATCAATCACCATCCTCATGATGATCCTACGGTTGGGAGCATTTTATGAGTTAATAATGAAAATTCATGTCTTAAATTTTTAACTCTTGAAAATATGAACTATCATTACCATTAACTCAAGAGATGTATCACAGATACTTTCAAATATACACTGTGATAGAAAATAACTTATTTTATTATTTATAGTTAAAATTATAATTTTGTCCTCAGAAGTGTATTACAAATGTTAGCCAATCTGGCTTCTAGAGCACACATATCTAACACTATAATGATCTTATATGCTGATGATCCCAAATAACCCTCATTCCTCAAATCATTGCCCAACCCAATGATGGGATACCCATCTTTGTAGTCAAGAATCGATCCAAGATCATCCCTAGAGAGTGATCTCAAGCTAAAATTTAAGAACAAAAATATCCCTAAGTCTAATGAAAAAAATTGATATATCAATATACCTTAAATATATTATCCCAATATTATATATATGATATTATATTATATTGATATTATATATTATATTTATGATATATATTATATTATAGTATATTATTAATCATATTATTATCATATTATGGTTCAATGATAATTTTAAATTAGAGTAAAAATATCTTATTATATTTTATATTTATATCATAAAAGTTGTTGGGGATAAACTCCGCTCCCGTCGAAGTCTAGTTCGATGCTTAGCCTAACGCAATCGGTAGCCACGGAAGAGTCTCAACGGTCGAGCTCCTTCGGACTCTCCACGGTTGGGCCTGAGCCAAACTCCCTCCAAGCTCCCCCTTTAGCCGAACTCCTCAGCGGTTGCGCCCTGGCCGAGCTCCTCAACGGTTGCACCCTAGCCGAACTCCTCAGCAATTCGCCCTAGTCGAGCTCCTCAGCGGTCGAGCTCCAGTCAGACTCTCCACGATCAGGCCTGAGTCAAACTCCTTCATCCGACCAAACTCCTCAGCAGTCGAGCTCCAGTCGAACTCTCCACGATTGGGCCTGAGCCGAACTCCTTCATCCGACCGAACTCATCAGCAGTCGAGCTTCAGTCTGACTCCCATGAGAGCTGAACTTCCTCCAAACATCCCCTCGATCGAACTTCTCCAAGAGCCGGACTCCTCCCAAACACCTTCAGCCAGATTCCTAGATCCCTCATTCAAACGAACCCCTACGAAAGTCGAACACCTTTCAAGCTCCTTCAGCTATTATTCCTCCCAGGCAACCCTCTCAAGCCATGTTCTCTTCAGAAGTCCAAACTCCTCCAAAATGGGTACACGTCAAAGCTCTTCAACCCTTCATTCGGTTTCGAGCGGCTCAGTATCAAGATAGCTACAGCCATCACCATCAGTCCACTGCAGGCGACAGCGATCCGCTACCAGACGGCGATGGCTGTCACCATCAATCCATTGCACATGATGCTGCAGATGGTGCCTCCCCCGGGACTGACTCCGTCGAACCTCGAGCGGCCCACCACCATGCGGCTATAGCTGTCACCATCAAGCTTCACCTATAAAAAGGACCCTCCAGATATGCTAACTCTAGGCTCTAAGCTCTCCTCTCCTTCTCTTAGCTCTACGGAACTCATCCCTAAGCACTTCATTCTTGTTGGCCAGAGCTGACTTGATCGTCGAAGGGTCCAACTGGAGCCATCCCCCACCGGCTCCAAGCAAAACTTTATTTTGTAGGTCTCCAACGGTGACCTCGTCCACCTCCACTCCAGCTGGATCCGACGATGATCAATTTCTACACCAACAAATTGGCACTAAAGGAAGGTCTTGAACCTGTGAGGTTCCCTTATTCTTAAAGGAGTGCTCGGTGATGATTTCTCTCTTCCCTCTTCGGAGATATCTCTTCTTCCTCTCTAGAGTTCTTTTCCGAAGAGAGAATGTCCCATAGGAGAGCTTCGATCCGATGATCGATGGCCCCCGTGGCCCGATCCCATTCAGATCCATCCACTTTCGCTCCAACCCTGGCGACCCAAGTTCCATCCGTGGCTGCGATGGATGCAGAGCAGTTCAACCTGCTCGTCCAGCAGGTTCGTCGCCTCATGGAGGTGGTGCAGGCCATGCACCGATAGGCCCCGACACCAACTCAACTAATGTGGGACTCCCCAGAGCCATGTGGTCCGGTCCAGGAATGGCCAACTTGGGCTACCCGACCCCCGATCCCCAGAAGGGGAAGGCAAAGGAGGGAGAGCCCCTGCTCGAACCATGGCTCGATCCAGGGCGAAGCTTCACACCCACTCTACTAGAAAACCTTGGAGATCGAAGACCGTGAAGATCTCTTGGATCAAAGGCTCTTAGATATGAGCCGGTGAATTGAGGAACTTTGTCACACTCCCTCCTCACGTGGTAATGACATTTGCACTGACCCTCCCTTCTTGCAGAAAATTATGCAAGAACCAATTCCGTCGAACTTCAAGCTCCCACAGCTTGAGAGTTACGATGGGACCACCGATCCGATCGACCACCTGAAAGCTTTTCGGACAATGATGCTGCTCCACGGTGCGCCAGATGCCATCTTGTGCTGGGCTTTCCCCTCTACCCTTAAGGGAGCTGCCAAGAATTGGTACTCGATGCTTAAGCCGAGTACCATCTTATCATTTGACCAAATGAGCCAATAGTTCGTAGCCCACTTCATCAATAGTCAGCATCCACGCTGAGGTTCAGATTTCTTAATGGCCATTAGGCAGAGAGAGGGGGAATCCATCCGGGCTTATGTCACCTGATTTAATATTGTCAGATTGGAGGTCCGAAACTTGGACCAGTTAGTCACCATGGCCGCCCTCAAGGGCGGCCTTCAGAAGAATGACTTGCTGTTCTCCCTGAAAAAGAAGTATCCCAAGGATTTTGTTGACATGCTAGCTCAGACTGAAAGTTATACCTGGGCGGAGGCCTTCGAGGCTAGAGACAATGAAGCCAGCGGCAAGCAGCGAATCGATGGGCCAGGTAGGTCCGTTGAAGAAGGAAAGTGGAATAAAGCTCGACCACGTTCTCAGACTCCTCCTGGTCATGAGCGAGGCCGAACTTCTCCTCGAGCTCGGAGGCGGGGAAGCCCAATGGAAGGGCATGCCAAAGTTCTCCCCAGCGCCGAAGTTCTTTCCGACGATGATTCCATGACTATGCCCTCCTTAACGCTCTGAAAGTCCAAGTGCTAATGGAGATCAAAGAACGACTTTCAAGATCGGAGAGAATGCGTTCCCATCCCAGCAAGCGCAACCCCAATAAGTTCTGCCTTTACTATCGTGACCATGGTCACGACACTGAGGAGTGCATCCAACTTCAGGATGAGATCAAAGAGCTCGTTAGATGAGGTAGACTTGGCCAATTCCTATGGAGACTACCTAAAGAATGGGAAGATCGGCTGAGGGCATTACCGCCGAGTGGAGGAAATCAGTAAGAAGATCGACCGCCTCTCGGTGCCATCAATACCATTTTGGAGGGACTTCGGTAGGGGGACCGATGAAGAGACGGAGGACCACGGATCTCGTGACCTTTATCAAGGCGGACGGTCAGGGGATCCAATTTTCGTGCAATGATGTGGTTGTAATTTCTTTGAACATTGCTAACTACGATGTACACCGCATTTTGGTGTATAATGGAAGCTCGATCGACGTATTGTTTTACGATACCTTCTCAAGAATGTTCCTATCCGATGATCGCTTGGGGCCTATGAATTTCCCACTAGTGGGATTCATTGGCAGTACCGTACCAATCAAAGGCATAATAACTTTGGCTGTGACGGCAGGACGACACCAAAAACTAGCCAAAGCGTAGGTCAATTTTCTAGTTGCGAGGACTCCGTCCGCCTATAATGCGATTCTTGGCCGATCTAATCTAAATACACTTCGAACGGTGGTGTCAACCTATTATTTAAAGATGAAGTTCCTGACGAGTCGTGGGATGGGAGAGGTCAGGGAAGACCAGGCTCTGGCGAGGCACTGCTACTTAATCACCCTGCATAAGGGAGAAAGGTTCGACCCTTATTTTGTTGACAGACTAGGTGTCTGTGATGACCTCACTGAGGAGTGGGGCGAGCCTGTGGAGGACCTCATCTCTGTGCCCTTAAATGATGGAAACTCGGAGCATGCGGTGCAGATCGGCTCCAACTTAGCAGACGAGGTTCGGGAGCAACTCATCGCCTTCCTCAGGAGAAATGTGGACGTCTTCGCTTGGACCCCTGCAGACATGCTATGGATTGACGTCGAGGTCATGGCGTCGATCTGAGGCACCGGCCAAAAAAATAAAAGATGCGCCGCCACACCCCAGAGAGGCAGAAAGCAATCATCGAAGAAGGTTTCACAAGAGGAGGAATGAAGTTTGGCTGCATTCATGACATCCCAGCGCAAGCGAGGTCGAACTCTCTCTCGAGCTCGTCATCCAAGAAGCCCCGACAAAGGGGCATGGAGTTCTCCTGCAGGCCTCACATAGAAGGTGTCACAAGGGGCGGCATGAAGTTCGACCTCGCTCACGCCGACGAAGGGGCATGAAGTTCTTCCGCAAGTTTCACAAGAGGATGGAATGAAGTTTGGCCATGCTTACGACCTCCCAACGCAAGCAAGGCCCGAACTCCTCGAGCTTGCCACCAAGGAAGCCCCAATGGAAGGGCATGCCGAAGTTCTCCCCATAATCGAAGTTCTCTCCGATGATGATTCTGCGACTATGCCTCCCACAACGCTCCTCGAACTCAAACTCTCACAGAACTTAAGAACCAGCTACCAAGACCAAAAGGAGTGCAATCTCCCCCAAACAAGCACGATCAAAGTAAGTACTACCTCTACCATCGTGACCACGACCATGATACTGAGGAATGCATTCAGCTCCGAGATAAAATTGAGGAGCTCGTCAGAAAGAGATGGCTGGGTAAATTCCTTCGATGCCAGCCTGAAGCAGGAGAAGATCGGCCCGACAAGAAGGTCGGCCATCTCACGGTGTCATCAACGTTACCCCTGGGAGGAGCTTGGTACTTCGGTGATTCATCATCTTCTAGTGTCAAAGCCAAGAGAAGCCTGCTCCAAATTGAGAAGGCTAGCACGAGATAGAGGAGGTCGTGAAGGCCAACATGAGATAGAGGAGGTCGTCCGACCTGGGACTAGCTGCCCGAGGGAACTCGGGGGAACAACACCCCCACAACCCTGAAACAGGGATATGCTGCGAGTAACTTTCCCTCGGTAAAATTCTCCCCCGTCAATAATATTGTTCCTACACGTAAAACCTATGTGATGACAGGAAAGAAAGAAATGAAAGTGGTCCGTTAGGAACAGGAGGAGAACCTCGTCCTAACGCGAGCAAAGTTGAAGGCCTCGTTCACCTTAGACGAGATGGGGGAAGACGGACGATGGTCCAAATGTGCCTCCACGGCCCATTAGGAATAGAAGGAGAACCTCATCCTAATGCGAGCAAAGTCGAAGGCCTCATTCACCTTAGACGAGATGGGAGGAGAAGCATGGACGATGGTCCCAATGTGCTCTCACAGCTCATTAGGAATAGGAGGAGAACCTCATCCTAACGCAAGTAAAGACAAAGGCCTCATTCACCTTAGATGAGACGAGGGGAGAAGCTCGGACGATGGTCCCAATGTGCCCCCACAGTCCGATAAGAACAGGAGAACCTCATCCTAATGCGAGCAAAGTCGAAGACCTCGTTCACCATAGACGAGATGGAGGGAGAAGCACGAACGACGATCCGAATGTGCCCCCACAGCTCGTTAGAAATAGAAGGAGAACCTCGTCCTAACACGAGCAAAGTCGAAGGCCTCGTTCACCTTAGACAAGATGGGGGAGAAGCACGGACGACAGCCCCAATGTGCCCCACAGCCCGTTACGAACAGGAGGAGAACCTCATCCTAATGTGAGCAAAGTCGAAGACCTCGTTCACCTTAGACGAGATTGGGGAAGAAGCTCGGACGACGGTCCCAATGTGCCCCCACAGCCCATTAAGAACAGGAGGAGAATCTCGTCCTAATGTGAGCAAAGTCGAAGGCCTCATTCATCATAGACGAGATGGAGGAAGAAGTACGGACGACGGTCCCAATGTGCCCTCACAGTCCGTTAGGAACAGAAAGAGAACCTCATCTGAATGCGAGCAAAGTCGAAGGCCTCGTTCACCATAGACGAGATAGGGGAAGAGGCACGGATGATAGTCCCAATGTGCCTCCACTGCCCATTAGGAATAGGAGGAGAACCTCATCCTAACATGAGCAAAGTCCAAGTCCGAGCTCCAAAGTTTGCAGGAGATAAGATCTCTCCCAAGCGATCGAGCCAACCTTGACCATAGGAGACAAAATCTCCTCTAAGAACCTGCATCAACCTCGGCTGTAGGAGATAAGATCTCTCCCGAGCGACGGCGACGACCTCAGTCAGAGATAAGATCAGAGACGACCTCGGGCAAAGCATCCGAGGCAACCTCGATTAGAGATAAGATCTCTTTCGAGCGATCGAGTCAACCTCAGCCAGAGATCAAATCAAGAGATCACCTCAGCCAGAGCGCCCGAGACAACCTCGACCAGAGATAAGATCTCTCCTGAGCGACCGCATCAACTCCAGCCGTAGATAAAATCTCTCCCAAGTGATCGAGCTGACCTCAGTCGTAGGAGACAAGATCTCCCCCAAGCGCCTGCATCGACCTCGACGGGAGATGAGACCTCCCCCAAGCTTCAACCTCAACCAGCACGGAGCCTAGAAGAGGACTTCGATAGTCGCCTTCTCTACACTCCCTTCCTTTGAGTTTCAAACTCTGAAGTGGGAGAACTATTGTTGGGGATAAACTCCGCTTCCACCGAAGTCCAGTTCGATGCTCAGCCTAACGCAATCGATAGCCACGAAAGAGCCTCAGCGACTGAGCTCCTTCGGACTCTCTGCAATCAGGCTTGAGCCAAACTCCCTCCGAGCTCCCCCTTCGATCGAACTCCTCAGTAGTTGTGCCCTGGCTGAGCTCCTCAGCGATCGAGCCCCTCAGCGGTCGAGCTCCAGTCGGACTCTCCACGGTCGGGCCTAAGCCAAACTCCTTCATCCGATCGAACTCCTCGGTAGTCGAGCTCCAGTCGGACTCTCCATGATCGGGCCTGAGCCAAACTCCTTCATCTGACCGAACTTCTCAGCAGTCGAGCTTCAGCCTAACTCCCGCGAGAGCTGAACTCCCTCCAAACATCCTCTCGATCAGACTTCTCCAAGAGCCGAACTCCTCCCAGACACCTTCTTCGATCGAATTCCTAGATCCCTCATTTAGACGAATCCCTACGGAAGCCGAACTCCTTCTGGGCTCCTTTAGCTATTGTTCCTCCCGAGCAACCCTCTCCAGCCATGTTCCCTTTGAATGTTTGAACTCCTCTGAAATGGGTACACATCAAAGCTCTTCAACCCTTTATTCGGCCTTGAGCGGCTCAGTATCAAGACAGCTGCAGCCATCACTATCAGTCCGCTGTAGACGACAGCGACCCGCTACCAGGCGGCGATGGCTGTCACCATCAACCCGTTGCATGCAGCACTGCAAACGGCGCCTCCCCCGGGACTGACTCCGCCGGACCTCGAGCGGCCCACCACCACGCGGCTATAGCTGTCACCATCAAGCTCCGCCTATAAAAAGGACCCTCCAGATACGCTAACTCTAGGCTCTAAGCTCTCCTCTCCTTCTCTTAGCTCTGCGAAACTCATCCCTGAGCACTCCATTTCTGTTGGCCAGAGCTGACTTGATCGTCGGAGGATCCTACCGGAGCCACCCCCTACCGGCTCCGAGCGGAACTTTATTTTGTAGGTCCCCGGCGGCGACCTCATCCACCTCCACTCCAGCTAGATCTGGCGACGATCAGTTTCTGCACCAAAAAAAGTATTTAATATATTACTTCTATTTGGCTCATCTTTTAATCAAAATAATATTCATTAATAAATAATATATTATAAATTTAAAAATTATTAATTCTATAGGATATTTTTTATATGATTAATAATTTATAGGGCTAATAAATTTATTTTTATACAATATATTTATGATAAATATATTAATAAACATATTTATATTTTATTATGATATATTTTATATGATTAATAAATATAATTTTATAAAATATACTATGAATTGTTTTGGTATTATATGGTCGGTAATCTTAGATTCCTATAGAATACCTAATATGTTATTTGTAGATACTTAGGGATCTTTAATTATTGGACCATGGCCTACCAAATATAGTGATCCTAGATCACTGTGGATCAAATTTGGTAACTCAAATAGGATTACCACATTGATCAAAGATCTCTAGTGATTTGAATCTTATGGCGATTTGATCCGCCATAAGATTCAAATCACTAGAGATCTTTAATCAATGTGGTAATCCTATTTGGGTCACCAAATGCTACCAAAAAGAATATATCATGTAACCTTATGATTGCTCAAGAGATATTCCATTAGATGTCCAAGGCCTTTATACAGAACTCCTTAATGGTTATCAAGGCTGATATAGAAAAAGCTTATGATAAGATGTCATGAAGGTATCTTGCTATTGTTCTCAATCACTATGGTTTCATCAGAATTTTATTAAGTGGATTATGTGCTACATTCTGAATCCATCTTTTTCTATTTTAATCAATAGCTGTTCTTCTACATGGTATACATCTTCGATTGGTCCAAGGCAAGGATGCCCTTTGTCCTGTTCTTATTTATATTTTATGTGATCTGCTATCTAGATCATTATAGATGGCTGCAAGTGTTAGATTTCTTAGAAGATATCAACCAAAATCAATGGGCCCTAGTTTAACTCACGTAATGTTTGCAAATGATCTCCTTTTAGTCTCAAAGGCCACGAAAAGAAATGCTCAAGTATTGAAGAAGATCATCATGGACTACGGTACTCAATCATGTCAATACTGAAGGCTCACTAAGTTCCACAACAAGATAGCCATTCAGGTAAAGCAGCAAATACTTGACATTCTTAATATTCCATAAAAGAAGGCTATTGGTCTTATCTTAGAGTGCAACTGTTAGGGGCTAGATTAAGCTGATATGAATTTAATTCATTGTGAGATTAGATGACAAAATAATTGATTCTTGGAAATGAAAGCATTTGTTGCAGGCTGGAGAACCACCCTCCTTCAATTTGTGCTTAACTCTAGTGACATTTATCTTCTAACAAATGTACATGTTCTAATATCTATTCTATATAAGGCAAAAAAGATTTCAGAGCCTTTCTTTAGGGGCACGATGCTAGCATAGGGAAGTTGCACTTAATTTCAATGTGAAATGCGGCTAGCAATTTGGTTGCACAAAGAAACTCAATGTGGGCTAGGCTAGTTGAAGGTAAGCAAGATTTAAAAATTAGGACTATTATAAGTTGAGAAGAGGGGTGTCCCAAATCTGACAGTCTATCTACTCTAGTGCTAAATGGATTATGCATTTATTTAATGTTATACACAACCTATTCTGGGCATATCGATGGACTAGGCTTAGTCCACTTGACCGGCCCAACCACCAGAAGAAACAGCCCAAAAAATAAGCTGCACGAATTTTAAAGTGGCACAAAAAAGAGGCTGGCATGTGTTTTCAATTGCTGGTGGAAGAATTAGATTCCCATTAGAGTCCTCTTCTTTCTTGATAGACTCCTAATTAAAGTCAAAAATCGATACCAAAAGGGAGTCTAACTCCTCGCCTCCAGCTCTATTTAAGGGGAAGAGGGTTTCCCTATCTTCTCATTAAGGAATGATGCCTTAAATGGAGGAAATCGCCGAAATTTGCTGAGTTTTCATCCAAGATTTCCACTAAAAATCATGGCCTAAGTACCATCAAAAAAGAGATAAGCATCCTCTAAACTTCGAGTTAGTCTAATTTGCTATCCTCCTTAGTCCTTTGAGCCTTAATTCTAGTTGATAATTATCAGATTTTTCTTAAAAGTCTAAACTCCTATTTTTTTCTAGTTTTTGTTTTTTTTTTTTTGGATTTTTTCAATCATCTTTTGGTAGAACGCACCACCGTCGCCCCAGCCACTACTAGGCATAGCCATAGCCTACTAGAGGCCTTCTATTATGAGAAAATGGGGGACAACGGTCTCCTGTTTCATTGAGAACCAAAGAAGAAAGGAGAAGAAAAGAAAAGAAAATGAGATAGAATTTTTCTCTCTTCTATTCCTCTCTCTTTCCCCAAATTTTCTCTCTACTATCTTTCACACTTTCTACCTCTAGAAGTTGTTTTCTATAACTTTCTCTCTCTAGATTATTTTTTTCTTCTAAGATTTTTTTGGATTTTTGAAAAAGACATTTTTGCAATGACTTTAATGGACCCTATGAAGAGGGTCCTGGCCCATGGCTGTCGGATAGACTACTAGCCCCTACCTCTGCCAGGCCAAGCATCATTAGGTTTAACAATCAATAGCATCTTAGTATGACTCTTAATTTATAGTTGACCAATTGGATGTCCGAGGCAAACCGATCAAGACATTGGTTATTACCTTATGACCAACTTCACAAGGGTATTGAAAATTAGCATCTCTATTCTTAAAATAATTATGATTAAATTTTAATAAAAGTATAATTTTGGATATTATATTTTGAAATAAAATTTTGGGATTAGTTGGATTTGTTAACCATTGTTCGTGCAAGATTAAGATAGATTTACATCGAATAAAAAGGTCTGCTCAAGGTGCTGCTAGAGAAGCATCAAACCAGCAAAATAGTGGCACTTTTTCAGCATGAGGGAGTATGCATCCTGTTAGAAATACTCAAATGAAACAACAAGAACCAAGCATAGTCCAATAACGTAGACATTAGTTGGCTTGATGTAATCACAATAGTAGTTACAATAATAATTACCACAATAATGGCTAGTGTAACAACAAACACTACCACTATAAGGATATGAAAGTAGTAGGAGTAATGAAGCAATATTGCAAAATTTAAGAAGCTGCCTCCACCAGCTTTCAAGAGGACTACATAACATTGGAAGCTGAAAATTAACTTATGGAGATAGAGAAAGCATTTACTGTTAAAAGATGCTGTAATGATAAAAAGATCTTTTATGCATCTTATTTGTTTGTTGCAAGTTGAGGCATTCTACTAGCTGCAAATACTAGATCATAAATACAAACAAAAGAGGAAACAACTCACCTGGAAAAGATACCAATGAGAGTTTTATGACTGGCATTCTCATTAGAGTGTAAGGACTCTATTGGGGATAAATCCGCTCCCATCGAAGTCCAATTTGATACTTAGCCTAATGCAACTGATAATCACGGAAGAGCTTCGATCAAGAATTCTCCTCCAGCAATCGGACCCCAGTCGAACTCCTCAGCAATCGAACCCCAGCCGAACTCCTCCAATGGCCGAACTTCTTTCGGATTTCTTCTTCAGTCGGATACCTCCGAGAGCCAAACTCCTTCCGAACTTCTCCTTCAGTTGGATTCTTCCAGGAGCCGAACTCCTTTCAGACATCTCCTTCAGTTGGATTCCTACAGAAGCCGAACTCCTTCTGAACCTCTCCTTCAGTCAGATTTTTCTAGGAGCCAAACTCCTTCCGAACTTCTCCTTCAGTCGAATGCCTCTGGGAGCCGAACTCCTTTCGAATTTTTTCTTCAGTAGAATTCCTACAAGGGCCAAACTCCTTCCGAACCTCTTCTTCAGTTGAATTCCTACAGGAGCCAAACTTCTTTCAAACTTTTTCTTCAATTGGATTCTTTCAGAAGTCAAACTTCTTCCGAATTTCTTCTTCAGTTGGATTCCTATAGGAGCCGAACCTCTCCTTTAGTCGAATTTCTCTAGAAGTCAAACTCCTTATGGACATCTCCTTCAGTCGGATTCCTACAGAAGTCGAACATCTTCCAAATCTCTCCTTCAGTTGAATTTTTTTAGGAGCCAAACTCCTTCCGTTCTTCTCCTTCAGTCGGATTTTGAATGCTTGTTTCCTTCGGACGATTATGACTATCATTTATCAGTCTACTGCAAACAACTCTACTACTGGACGGTTACGACTGTGATTATCAGTCTATTATACACGACATCTCTCTCCATAATAAATTCCACATGACCCAGAGCAACCCACTACTGGATAGTTACGACAAGCTCCGTTTATATAAAGAAATCCTTCAGATACGTTTTCTCTAAGCTTTCTTCTCCTTCTCAAAATTCTACTAAATTTTTATCTGAGCACTCCATTTCTATTGGCCAAAAGAGCTAACTTGATTGTCGGAGGGTCCTACCAAAGCCACCACCACCGACTCCGGATGAAACTTTATTTTGTAGGTCACCGACGACGACCTCTTCTTCCTCAACTTCAGCTTAATCCAATGTCAACCAGATTCTGCACCAATAGGATTGGCGCTAGAAAGAGGTCCCTCTATTCCTGAGGTTTTCTTGATCTTAAAGGAGTGCTCAGTAGCGATCTCTCTTCTTCTTCTCTAGAGTTCTTTTCGAAAAAAAAATACCTCCTAAGAAAGCTTTGACTCGACGATCAACAGCCTCTGCAGCCAGATCCCATCCAGATCAATCTGTTCCCACTCCAGCTCTGATAACTCAAGCTCCACCTGCAGTCTTAGTGGATGCAGAGCAGTTCAACCTGCTGGTCCAGTAGGTTCGTGATCTCATAGAGGCAGTGCAGTCCATACATCAGCATGCTTCAATGCCAATTCAACTGAAGCAGGCTCTTTCGGAGCCCTATGATCTGGTTGGGAGATGGCCGACTCGGGCTAGCCGATCGGTGACCTCTAAAAAAGAAAAATAGAGGATGGAGAGCCATTGCTCAAACTATGATTCAACCCCAGGGGAAGCTTTGCTCCTATCCCATCAAAAAACTCTGGAGATCAACGATCGTGAAGATCTCCTAAATCAAAGGCTCGAGAAAATGAGCCGATGGATTGAAGAACTCCACCACATCGCCCTGACTCCCCATGATGACATCTGCACCAATCTCTCTTTCTCTTCCCGAATTATGCAAGAGTCCATTCCGCCAAACTTCAAGCTACCTCAACTTGAAAGTTACGATGGAACTTCTGATCCGATCGATCACTTGAAGGCCTTTCGAACCATGATGCTGCTTCATGATGTATCAGACGCCATCTTATGCCGAACTTTCTCATCTACCTTAAAGGGAGCAGCAAAAAACTTGTACTTGACATTGAAGTTAGGTATGATGTTCTTATTTGATCAGATAAGCCATCAATTTATGGCTCACTTCGTCAGCAGCCAACATCCCCACCGAGGTTCAGATTCTTTGATGAATATTAAGCAGAAGGAGAAAAAATCTATCCAGGCTTATGTCATCCAATTTAATGCTACTGCATTAGAGGTCCGAAACCTGGACTAGTCTGTTGCAATGGTCGCACTCAAGGGCGGCCTTCAGAAGAACGATTTACTGTTCTCCCTAGAGAAGTATCCCAGGGACTTTGTCGATCTGCTAGCTCAGGCTGAGGGATATGTCCATGTAGAAGAAGCCTTCAAGTTGAAGAATGAAGAAGCTGCAGAAGAACGATGGGTGGGCAAGTCTAATAGACCCACCACTGAAGGAGCGCCGAATGAAGTTCGGCCGCGCTCAAGGACTTCCCCCAAGCACAAGCAAGAGCGAACTCCTCCTCGAGCTCGTCATCAAGAAAGCTCCGATAGAAGGGCGTGAAGAAGTTCTTCCTCCGGAAGGTTCCACAACTATATCCCCCTTAATGCTCCTAAAACTCAAGTTCTGATGGAAATTAAGAATCAACTACCAAGACCAAAAAAATTACAATCTCTTCCAAACAAGCGCAATCGAAGCAAGTACTGCTTCTACCATCGTGACCACGACTACGATACTGAAGAATGCATTTAGCTCTAAAACGAAATCGAGGAGCTTATTAGGAAAGGCCGGTTGGATCAATTCCTCAGACGCTGGTCTGAAGCAAGAGGAGAGCAACCAAGGGCTCTTTCGCAACCAAAAGAGACCCAGGGGGAGGGATCTTAAAGAAGCCAAACCCTACGTGGAAGCATCAATACCATGGTCAGGGGACATCGGCAAGAAAAGATATTAAGGAGCTACATAGTGTCAACATTAAAATTTTGAAAACTTGCAATATCGTTAACCACTTTTCAATAGAGAATTCTTATTTCAACATTCCTATCTTTTATGAATTATAATAGAAAAAGATTAAGCTGAACTTCTATTTTAGGCCAAATAGAAGGCTTCTGGTACAGAAGATAAGATCTCCTTCAATCTCGGCTTGGAGATAAGATCTTTCCTAAGCTCTAACTTCAACCTCGACTGGAGATAAGATCTTCTCCGAGCTTCAATGTTAACAGAAGATAAGATCTTCTTCAACCTCGGATGGAGATAAGATCTCCTCCAAGCTCCAACTTTAACCTCGGCTGGAGATAAGATCTCTCCCGAACTTCAACGTTAATAGAAGATAAGATCTCCTTCAACCTCAGCTGGAGATAAGATCTTTTCCAAGCTCCAACTTCAACCTCGATTGGAGATAAGATCACCCCCGAGCTTCCAGGAGTTTTGACCTCAATAGAAGATAAGATCTCCTTCAACCTCGGTAGGAGATAAGATCTCCTCCGAGCTTCAATCTCAATGGATGTAGAGTCCAAAAAAAACTTCAATAGTAATCTTTTTTGTACTTCCTTTCTTTGAATTTCGAACTCAAGAGTAGAGGAACTATTATTGGGGATAAATTTCACTCCCATCGAAGTCCAGCTTGATGCTTAGCCTAATGCAACTGATAATCACAGAAGAGCTTTGAATGAAAATTCTCCTCTAGCAATCAGATCCCAGCCGAACTCTTCAGCAACCGAACCTCAGTCAAACACCTTCCAAATTTTTTCTTCAATCAAATGCCTTCGAAAGTCGAACTTCTTTCGAACTTCTTCTTCAGTTGGATTCTTTCAGGAGCCAAACTCCTTCCGAACATCTTCTTCAGTTGGATTTCTATAGCAGTCGAACTCCTTCTGAACCTCTCCTTCAGTCGGATTTCTCTAGAAGTCGAATTTCTTTCGGACTTCTCCTTCAGTTGGATGCCTCTGAGAGCCAAACTTCTTCTAGATTTTTTCTTCAGTCGGATTTCTATATGAGCCAAACTTCTTTCGAATCTCTCCTTCAGTCAGATTTCTCTAGGAGCCGAACTCCTTCCGAACTTTCCCTTCAGTTAGATTCTTTCAGGAGTCGAACTTCTTCCGAATTTCTTCTTCAGTCAAATTCCTACAGGAGTCGAACTCCTTTCGAACCTCTCCTTCAGTGGGATTCTTCCAAAAGCTGAACTCCTTTCAAACCTCTTCTTCAGTCAAATTTATTCAGAAGCCAAACTCTTTCCGTTCTTCTCCTTCAGTCGGATTCCAAACATCTGCTCCCTCCGAATGGTTATGACTGTTATTTATTAGTCTGCTATAGGCAACCCCACTACCGGATGGTTATGACTGTCATTATCAGTCTATTACGAGCGACACCTCTCTCCATAATAAATTTCATGTGGTCCAGAGTGGCCCACTATCGAACGGTTACGACAAGCTCCGTCTATAAAAAAAAATTCTTCAGATATATTTTTTATAAGCTTTTTTCTTCTTTCCAAAATTCTGCTAAATTCTTATCTGAACACTCCAGTTTTGTTGGCCAGAAGAGCTGAGTTAATCGTCGGAGGATCCTGTCGAAGCCACCACCACTGACTCCGAATGGAACTTTATTTTATAGGTCACTGACGGCGACCTCTCCTTTCTCAACTTCAGCTTAATCCGGCGTCAACCAAATTCTACACCAATAGACTCAAAGAGTAAAAAATTATTTATCTGAAACAAAAGAATATAATAGTTACAAAATATGAAGTTAAATTTACAAAGCTTACCAAATTTACCCCGAGGTTGGTTGAGGATGAGCATGATAAAGTACATAAATTTAATATGAGACTAAAGATAGAAATTAGAAAGCAAGTGATGTTGTATGAATTAATTACTTATACAGACGTGGTGAATAAAGCATTGATAATTGGAAGGAAAGTTAATAAGGAGCATGCAGAAAGAGAAAGAAATCAAAAGAAGAGAAATAGGTCAAATGAATCTTAAAGAAAGAGTAATAGAAATACCAAAAGTCCAAATATGATATCAAATGATAACTCAAACCATCTAATAGTACTAAGTATTTCATATGTGGTAGAGCTCATGGTAAAAAGGATTATCTCTGCAACACGAGTACATAATTTGGTTATGGTCAAAAGAGCCACAAAATAGTTGAATACCCATAAAAACTAAAAAGTCAGTCTATTTCAATAGTTGAACAAAATAATGATAGAAATATGAAAGCCCAAACCCAATGAAGGATCTATGCTCTTACACAGCAAGATGCACAAATTTTTGATGCAACCACAAATTTTTGTTGCAATGGTGATGGGCCTTAAGAAAGATTCTCAAGATTAATTTGATCAGTTGATTAGTTTTGATAGCAACGTAAGTAATGCTTCATATTTTCTAAATTTATTGATAAATTATAAATATTTTTTATATTAAAATATTTATGATTTATGAAATTTATGCACTACATTTTTAATTGTTGAATATGGCTTTTTCTAGAATAATAAATAATTTATGATCGGATATGTTGAATTTGATATGAATTATACCCTATTGATTTCAATGTTGCTTGGTTTTTATGAGTTGTTCAATTTGGATTATGAAATATGCCTTTGAGAAGGTATTTTATTTTGAGATGGATTTGGACTTATAGCTAGACTATGTCTCGATAGCCCACCAGTGAGGCAGTAAATGCTGGTACTTCTATACACTGCTAATGGGGTGGTTAAATATTGGTACTTTGATATCTTGCCAGCAGGATGATTTAATGCTGGTAATTTGATCCCTTGCTAGTGGATAGTTAAATGCTAGTAATTTGATATCCTACCAGCATGGGTTATAAGATGGTACTTCGGTGGTAAATACTGATATTTTGATATCCTACCATTAGGGTTATGTAGTAGCATGTTGATTAAGTTTATAACTATCGAGATGAACATGATGTTTTGAAAGAAATTAATTTATAAATAAAATTTAAATTCTAAAAAGATTGGATTTGCATGCTTATTATTTGAATAGTACTGTATATTTTGAATTACATTTTCAATTGATATACTTTACAAGCTTAATTTTAATATACTATTATTGCTTAATTTTTGTAGCTAAAGTGTTTGTTGCTGATTGATCTATCGAGCTCACTATCTCTTCTTTTTTGGATTCAGATATTTAGTTTTAGATATGGATACTGATTTGGGTATGAGTTTAGAAGTATGATTCGATAATATTAACAAAGTTTAGATTTAGATTTATTGCTATAATTTATAATATTATTATTTAAGATTTAATTGATGTAAGATCTTTTGAATATCATTAGAATTTGGTGATAGACTAAAGTAAAATGATTTTTGGAATGTCGGTTTGCTTCATCAATTTTTTTTCAAATGATATAGTTGATGAACTTAAGGTCATGCTCATCCCAAGAATCCTGATTGTTCATATAGAGTTTGACGAAACTGGTTGTAATTTTGGCCGGATTTGAAAGTTAATAGTTGAGAGTACAAGTGTTTTGGTGGAAGGTCTAATGGGAGAGGCTTCCTCGTAAATACAATGCAATGTAGAGGATATAGATCCCCAAGCAATGGAAGTCTGGGCTGTAGCGAAGAGAGTAAATACAACTATTCCACAGTTCAATTGCTTGCAGAATTTAACTGGTATAACTACTAATCAGAGGGTTAGTACTTGTTTGTTACACTGCTTGTGTTATATAGACAAACAGAAATGATCATATTTTTCGAGCAAAGGTAATTAATTCAGTAGATATTTGTTATTCAGCATAGCAGAATGCAATTGAATTCTTTCAAACATCAACAACTATAATTGGAACCAAGGAAGCATAGACTTAGAGTATTGGTAGCTTTATTAGCTCTCTGACAATTATTCCTCAGACTTGTTTCGTGGGTTACCTACATCCTCTGATTTGGTTAAACTCAATTTTGATGCATGAAACTGAAATCGTTATATCACCAGGAATCACAATGATATCATCTTGTATGCAGGGTCAATGAACTCTAATGCTAATTCAATAACAAAAAGCAAAGCTTCAAGCCTAATGCCTTAACGGAATGCAATAAATTAACAGATGGGTCAAGAATTGCTAGAAATATCTACTTTGGTTATCGCTAACATACTTATGATTTTTTTAAAAAGAAACAAAAATGTTTAGTTGGGGGCATTTCAGCTCCAAATGTGCCAAAAAAAGAAATGTTACATCAGATTAATAAATATAAAAATATATTATAGCACATCTTGTTATGTCATTTGAACCTATAGCTCTTATGGATAGAGTTAGTATCTAGCATCTTAATACTTGATGATAAATGAATCTAAAAAAGTAGTTATTTGTCATACTTTAGGCATAGGAAATCTAGGAAAATGTTACCACCTACCATTTTCCCATCAATCATTTTTTTCTATTTTCTTAAACAGAAGCCAATGGAAAATCTGCTAACAAAGACATGCTTCCCTAAATACCTCTAATTCCCCAAATCTTGATTAAATTGGAATTAAAGGCATTCAATTCAACAAAAGCATAAAGCACTAAATTCATCTAATTGTAACTCTTTTTCTAATTGATTGGGGTAAGAATAGCATTCTAGGTTCAAAAACCTTTATATAAAAATATATAAATACTAAAGTAAATACCTTTATTACATGTCATAAGCCCTTAATTATTTATATTAGTTTCCTTCAATATCCTAATATGTAAGTGTATAATACTCTCTCATAGTTTTGTCTAATTTGATATGGGGAAAATTTGGTTGAGAAAGATAGAGAAAGAAACTTGTTTGAAGGTTGCAATTACTTTTATTTATATGAAGAAAATGTTTGGTTGCTAAAACATTTCGCCTCAAGTATCTAGGTAAAATAAATAACATGCTATTGATGTGCAGAATCATATCACTATTATGACTTATCACACAATATGTGGTTTAGTCATAACAAAATTTTCAACATTTTTCTTATATATATTTTTTGTAAAAAGATAATTAGATATAAATAATTTCAACTACATGAAAGGAATATGATAACGTCACATCATATGTACTTCCCTCCTTGGTATCTAAAAATCTTGTGAAGCATCACATAAGTGCACTGATATTTGCTTAACATAATCATTTCTTTAAATCGGTTTTTAGGTTCACATCAATGTCTTGTTCTCCCAAGCTGTTGATATGGAAGATATTCTTCTGCTAAGGGAATATGGTGGCACGATGCACGATCAAAGTCTTTACGCTTTTAATAATTCGATTTACACAATAAATTGTTCTATAATTTATCGGGAAACTTGTCATAATGAAGTCACAGTCTTCATTGCTAGCAAGTGACGAGATGAAGCAAAAGTCAACCAATTAATAACCTCTTATTTTTTCTCTCTTAAGTTACGTTATTGATTTAAAACTATCAGTAATTATGATCTCCACAGAGCAGATAACAATGTGATTCTTTCATCCAAAATGCTATTACTTTGATCTGGCTTCAACTTGCGACTTTCTTTTTGATGTTACACTATTTGTCTTCTTTGTTGAAAAATATGTAGCAATACAATATCAATTTATAATAGCAGGGTTCATGCAACGATGCAATGCAGAATCACGAGTTTTGTAAGATGAGACGCTTGTGCCATCAATGTAACCCGTGCAAATTCTTTCATGTTCACGCATGCTTGACCTATAGATGAACCATTGCATGATCTACCAGAGACCACATTGGCATGTCAATCGTCCATCTCCTTGTTCTTTCACTCTTAGAAGGAAGATCAATAATAACCATGCTACAGCAATATTGCTTTTCATGAGCAGAGATAGCAACAAAGAATGGTCAGCATCCGGCCAAGAATCCTGCAGTCTCCGAGCACAAGGAATAGAGTCATAATCGACTGGCTAACCTTAAACGACTCCAAGGTTTTGCTAAAATATTCCAAATGTACGATTCAACCAATGGTACTTAGAACAGGTTCCAGGATAAAATTTCTTGTATGGTAATTTATGTTTTTAGCTCAGAACATGTTATTCTACAAGCCATGTCTGCCCATGCCATGCCTGGAACAACTTCCTTCCACTTCAGTCCAAAACTTTCTGAACTTGGAAGGTCTCGGGCTTAGATGAATACCTTCGGTATAAGTTAGAAGAATCGTGTAATGTCTGTGAAGGACGCTCAGTTTTTCACAAAACTCAACAGATTACATCATTCAATGCTTGCAACCGGCACAAGCAAACCCAGCCAGGCCCATTAGTCCGAATCAATGATTTGAGTGTAAAGCCTATGTCCATTAGATTAGTTCGAGTATATACGAGCACATTTCAGGAAAGCAATGGCGGTGACAAATTCTTCCAGATCTGGCAATGGCTAGGATGGAAGTTTCCACAAGTACCATATTTGTATAGATGATTTGACTGCCATCAGACCTGGGGGAGTACTTTTATTCGAATGGAGTGCAACTCAATGAAGGAGCTGAGAGGTAACAATCTCTTATTTACACTGTGGGGTGCATCTCATTTGTATCAGAAGAGTCTTATGTGAATCGAATCACACCTCTTTTAGAATTCGGGAATTGAGGCGGTGCCCATACGATCAGATGAAATGCCTTTAGGTGCAAGCAGAACTCTTGATTCAGGAAAGAGGCTCATCTAGGGAGAGTTTGTGGCTCATTCCCTCAATGTAGTCCTAATGCTCCCAGATAATTCCATGTAGCCTACATCAAGTAGATTAGTTTAGGAATATACAATCACTCGGATCGGCTATGCATAATTAAACAGCAACTCATCATTGCGGTACTGCGATCAAGATTGTGTTGAAGTCGCCTACAACTAAATGAGGACCCTCCCAAGCAGAAAAGATTTTGAAATCTCACTTCATATGTCATGATGATCAACGTGCTGTTACGCTGTAAATAAATTTTTTCAGTTGGAAGAATCCAGATTTATAGGAAAGTACCACAAGGCACTGTTGAACTTGAGAATGTTCAGCTGGATAACATGGGAGATGGAGATAAATGGTGATAAGAGATTGAGGCTGCCATTAACCTCTGAATGGTTCAAATGCCACTGCGTCAATTTTGCTTTCGAGGGGATGTCGGGAAGTAAGAAAACCAAAAAGAACAAGGGGGATTCTATGCACTAAAATAGGTGTCATAATCGGAGAAAATAATGCAAAGTTAACTATTTTCTAGGTGCTGCAAAACTTTGGTGAAAGTTATGTGAAATTGATACAGTTGCTCATTGGGGTAGAAAGGCAAAAGAGCAACATCGTTTTCCTAGCCATTTAAGGTATTAAGTTCTTAAATCTAATTACTTGTTCTAATGCCTTCATTCCATTTGTTGCTCCAAATCTTAATACTGCGCTCTTGATTGCCATAAAATCCCATTCTTATCTCTTGCTTGTAAACTCCAAACCAAATACACATTTACGCACATAGGGCCTACCAATGTTCTGAGAGCATAACACCCATATGGCCATAATTAATTGCAGTGCAGGGTCATTGTAAACATCACTATTTGGTTAATATTCAAATTATATATAAAAAAAAAAAAATCTAATCCCAAATATTTAACTTGTTCAGGAGCAGATAATGATCATCACCACTGCTTCCATATGAAACAATCATGTGCAGCACGTGCACATGAGCTGGGGATCAGAGTATATGCATTCCCGTGACAACTTGTGTTAAATTATTTGGGAAATAATTTTAAGACGATGATGAAAATGACTTCCCATGGAAGGGGAAAAAAAGCACATAGTAACAAATTTCTATTAAAATATGCACTAATTAAGATATTAGCATTTTAGCATCCTAGAAATCAAAATATAAAAGCAAATCTAGCTGCAAAAATTGCTAAGATCACAGCTAAACTGCAACACCACATCTGCACTTTAGAAATTAGTGATACGATGATCTAGTCGATAAAATTTGATGGATGTATCTACCATGTAAATCACTTAGCAACGAGTTGGCTGCTGTTCTGCAACTTCTCATTTTCCTGCTCATGAAATGGCAGCCAATAAACAAAAAGGGCAAAAGAATAAAAAGAAATAATGCTAACAGCTAACATACCACGGTACTTAAGCATATAATAAAATTCCATGATCAAATTTCCCATTTGAATTCCATCCGAAACATTGACTTCTTAAGCAGCCATAAAATCATACAGCAGGCAAAATTTGAAGCCAAATCCACTTAACAAAACAGAAGTTCATGCAATTGGCCTAGATGACATTGTCATATAAAGTATGATAGTTGACAGGAAAATTTTGGACCGGTGTTGAAAATTAATGGTATAGCCATGATGACTGTGTCTAGCATTACCAAGCAACTCTTTTGACTCGAACTCAGATTAATATTCTATGACAAATTAATTTACAGAAAAATTAATCATTTTCATGAATCAGCAATGTACTATAAATAGACCAATAATATAAATGTTGCCGACAAAATGATCCTTATCTATTCGACAAAGTACAAAAGACTCTTCAGAGCTTATTAAATGAATGGTGCTAGTTTTGAAACAAAGACCTGCACGCAAAAGAGTAGACTAGAAAAGAAAAGTATAGCTCAAAAGAGGATGTTGAAAAGTGCAGCAAGAAAAGGAGGGAAAGAACAAACTAAAGATTAGGTTTCTGCTACAGCATTAATACAAAGTGCAAGATTAGGAGCTATAGAAAGGTTCGCAGTGACAACTAGAAATAAGGTAAGAATACAAGTCAAAGGTAATAACCAGCTCTTGGTTTTTTCATTGAAAGCTCTTGTTCATGTTGAATAGGTGGGAGGTCAGGAAAAAGAAAGTAAAAGAATAGAATAAAACACAAAAAATAAAAGAATAGAATATGTTCTGCTACAAGTAAAGGAGAAAGCAAAGTTCATTCAACCATAAACAAAAGAGCAAAATGAAAGGGAAAATTATATTTCACAGCATAAACAAAGATTTTTAAAATAGAATGATTTATTTCACATTGCAGACCAATGTAAAAACGTGGAAGACAACCCCGCTCCCGAAGCATCCAGGTGATTGCTGGGGCCAGCCACAGGAGAAGCCAAGTCAAACTCAGCTTTCCAGGCAGACACCTTCCAAACTAATTCCACGACCAAGTCATGGAACCTCACACCACAAGGCAGTGTAGGTTGAAAAGAACAGAAAATAATGGCATACAAAGTTGAGGACTAGAATCCATATAGGGGTCCCACCAGACTTTTATTCCTGCCAAGTGGCAGACAAGAAACCTGTTGCCCTCGCACTTGTATGTTTCTTGGCAGAACACCATCCACCAAAAGCAAATTTGCAGTGAAGGACTGCAATTATGAAAGACAACAATGTGGATTTCATATACACTGCAAAGATAGGCAAGAGAAGCCTGGAGAAAGAAAGGCCAGCATACAAATTAATGAAGTCCTTGCAAGTTGAAACATAAAATAGACCAGAAAAACATTGCATGTGAAGTGTTTTGCCCACATTGTCTTCTACACTCCATTTACCACCCAAGATGGTTTCCATGCAAACAAAACAGAAAAGCTGAAAACCAAAATAAACATGTCTTCCTCTCTATCTGTTCATCTATCCCTTTAAAGGCCACAAGGGGGTAGTCTGTACAAAACCACCGCTTAAGCACAAAAGACACCAAATCCAAAAGGACTTGTACATCAGAGCCCCTCAGAAGGGCCATTGTTGGAGAGCTCAGCGAGGGAGCAGGTATTGTTGTTGCTATTGGTGTTGGAATTGGAGTTGGAGTAGTGGGTGTGCTTCTTTGAAGAGCCCTTGCACTGGTGAACAGGGTACTTGAGGGCATTGAGCTCCACCTTCCTGAGGGCAGCCTTTCCAAGGTCCACCCCACAGATGTCTGCGAGCCTCACAAGGTAGAGCAGCACATCAGAGAGTTCCTCCCCCAGGTGCTCCTTCTCCTCCTCCTTCCAGTCTGGGAGGCCCTTGGGAACCTCACCTCTCCACTGAAAAATCTCTGACAGCTCCCCCACCTCTCCCACCTTCCTCCACCACCACCAAACCAAGAACAACAAAAAGATTATAAGAAGAGAATAAGAAAACAAAACATTAAAAAGAAAAAGAGAGCGAGAAGGAAGATGGTTTCTATTATTCCTCCTCATCCTGGGGGTGGGTTCGGAAATAAAAGGGAAAGGAACAGCAAAAGAGAATGATATCAGTATTTGATGCATATTAGGTTCCCGCGCCACCCCCCCCCCCCCCCCCCTCATCCTGGGGTGGGTTCAGAAATAAAAGGGAAAGGAACAACAAAAGAGAATGATATCAGTTTTGGTTCCCCGCGCGCCCCGCCCCCGCACACCCCCACGCCCCCCCCCCCCCCCCCCCCGCTTTGCTTCCTTTGGGAATGTTTTTAACTTTTACTCCCCCACCCCCACCCCACCCCCACCCGCACCAAAAGGAAAAGAAAAGGCTGGTTTAAGGGTGCAAAATAATGCAACCTAAGGGGGCCTTTAACCAAGCGCCACCAAACCCATTCCTTTCCCCTCCAAACAAACATACCAAAAAAATAAAAATAAAAATAAAACAACATTAACAAAGAAAGGATGAGCAAAACCTTCCATCCCATTGTAATAGATGAAGGGACAAAGGAGCATCCCATTGTAATAGATGAAGGGACAAAGGAGTGGGATTATAGGGGAAGAAAGTAAAGGTTTAGAGAGAGAGAGAGAGAGAGAGAGAGAATGGTACCAAGGCTAGAAGAAGGTTTCTGGGACTGTGGAACTGGTCCCAGTCTCTTTCTCTTGCAAACTCGGCCATCTTCTTCTTAAGATCGTCCAGGGTGACGCTTGCTCCTTCCTCCTTGCCTTCTTCTTTAGAGACCATTCCTTTCATATTTCTCTCTCTATTGCCTCTCTAACTCCCCGTCTTATGTATCCTTTGGGATGGGTTGAGGAACCAAGGGGACAGAGCGACCCTTCAAAAAGATGGAAGTGGCGGAGTGCCCTCTTTTACTGCGCTTTCCCAAAAGGACGAGATTTGGCGGAGGGAGGGAGAGGCACAAACGAGAGAGAGAGAGAGAGAGAGAGGACAGAGAGAGAGGGGGGGGCGGCAGAGAAACCGCCTTCGTTGGGCCTGTTGCCTTGTGGTTGTGGGACCTTTGTTCTATCCTTATTGTTTGCATTTAATAACCTATACGACGGAATTTTTGAAATTTTAGGGGTGGGACCGGAAATGGCCAGTCGCCCAGTAGACGCCTCGAATCCAGGCTTTCAGTTGTGGGGACCACACGCATTCCGCCTTCTCGGCTTGATCGAATTATTCCTTTTCTTTTTCGGATAATATTTTTATAAAGCACAAGATATTGGATAAGAACGTGAAGGCGCGTCACTGTGCTTTGTCCCAATCCCATTCAATATATATATATATATATATATATATATATATATATATATATATATATATAAAGTTAACAGCAGTTGTTATGAAGTTATAATCTACTTTCGACCTTGGATAAAAATTTGTGAAACTGAAATTATTTTATCATATATTTAATAATTTTTTATTTTTTTAAATGATATGAAGCTGGCAGTTATTGATGTCAAAATAAAATTATTATTTCCTATATATATATAATACTATTTTTTCAGTATAATAGAATAAACCGTACAGTCCATACCATACAAGTTGTACCATTCGACGGGCAGTGTATGCCGGCGATATGTGGCCACAAACAAGCGAAAATTGCACCAAAACCAAAAATGGACAACATCCAGCTATACTTGACGACCGCTCCTTTAAAAAAAAAAAAATTATTCAGTCAAAATATTAAATTGAATATATGAGTTATATTTATAAAAAAATAATTATATCATATCAGTAGTAATCTATCGCAATAATGATGATATGATAGGATGAAAAGAATGGTATGGATATTATACCACTAGTCAAATATTGGTCGCGGGGGACTAAATGGAAGGAATGTAGCGCGAATTTAAAGCGATTCTAGTCAGCATGCAAAAACGAAAATGCTGCGCGGGGCCTATGCAAACTTCCAATATTTCGACATCTCAGCAAAGAATTCCGTTGCCAAACGTCCATCGAAGCCTCGTTTCGAATTATACTTTTTCTCCCACGTATTACTAACCGATCAAATTTGGATAGGTGATTCCATGATTGCATTCACAATCTACCAAACTTATGCACGGGATGCTCTCCACCAGTGCCATCAAAGAAAACCTATCATGTCCGGCTACGAGACACCGTCTTATTCAACAACCCATCAATCATTCAAAATCTTTTCTTATTCTCATTCAATTTATTAATCCATATATTTTATATTTTTATAATTATCTTATTGAGTTCATCCAATCAAATTCAAAATATTACACATATATCCATACATCTATTTTCAGCTAATAAAATCCTTCCCACAATCATTTGGCTGAGATAATGTATTTTAACCAAAAAATGCATTATATCCCACATGCAAGAGTCTAGTCTTTTCAGATGGCGGCCTCCATTCTTTTTTTTTCTTCCACCTTTTTTCCCTATTATTTAAAATCTCCTCCTCAAACCCTCTTCTAACAAAACCTAAAAAAAAAATCTAAAAGACAAACCCTCTCAAATCCCATCTCCTCTCTTCCTCTCCTCTCTTTTCTCTCTCAATTTAGAAACCCTCCTAAATCCCATCTCTCTCTTCCTCTCCTCTCCTTTCTCTCTTGATTTAGAAGAGCTCCATTCCATTGCTGATGCTCTCGCCACCCCACTACCGCCATTTAGATAATAAGCTCCACCCCCATCAGCCATCCTCTCCGTTCACTCATCGGCAATCTTTTCCTGCCAAACCCCCCATCCATCGGCCGTCCTCTCCTCCCAAACCCTCCACCCATGAATCGTTGTCTCCTTCCAAACTATCCATCCATCAGCTATCATCCTCTCCTTCCAACACCCCCATCCATCCAAGCTTTCTTCTTCTCTCCTAACCCCATCGCCACCGGATACTCTTCGTGGGACTTCCGCCATCACCCCACCATTGTCCACCTTTCTTTTTGGAACTTTCTCAAGCTCTACCATTGGCTTGGTTCCGACGCTTCAAGAGTTTCCTAACCCCACTACCATCCAACTTCACCCAAAAGTATTCATATTTTTGTTAAAATATTTATATAATATTTTATCTAAGGCATAAATGAAGCTGAGTAAAAGATCTAAATATGTATAGCTGTATATCTATCCAAATCCGAAATTAAATAGATAAGTTGTGTATCAAATTTTTTGGTTGATTGTCCATGACTTTTTTCATATTCCTTCATTATCCACTTAATAGCCAAGAAATTACTGCAAGTAAGACTGTTATTTTATCCAAATGCTTGTTACAATAGTACACATATAAAATATAGCAACAATGTTAGTTTTCTTTTATTAAGTTATTACTAGGATGAAACAAAAAGTTATTATTATTGCTGGACCATGATTTTTTAAATATTCCCATTGTGCAAGGATGATTTCTATTGCATTGGGTTCATTCTGCTCTTATTTATATCTCACCAATTGTTTATAAGTTGTAGCTTCGTATTGCATCAACATTTAGGTTCTTCAAATGTCACAAGAAAACAATGATTATGTTGTCAAAAAAACCTGCAGCATAGTACAATAATTTGAAATGCATGGTAATATAGAAAGTGTGCACTAGTTTTTTTTTTTTTTTTTTTTTTGGGTGGAGGGGGGGTGCAATACAAAGCATTTACTTTCTTCACTGTTAAGAAGATGAAGGTGAAGCAAATGTCTTAAAGAAAAAATCCAAGAGGGATCAGAGAATGATGAGAATCTTTATACTTTATAGGTTGGCCAAGTTGTTATTTTTCTAGCTTGGAAAGATCTTATAAATATCATTATCTTTTGAAAATTAATTTTTAGAAATAAAAAAATAAAATATACATACACACACACATATATATACATATGTGTATATTTGTATATTTGTGTGTGTATGTATGTATGTGTATATGTATGTATGTATGTATGTATGAATGTGTATATACATTCTGAAACATTTAAGTTAAATGTCTTATATAATCTTCTATTCATGTTATGTCTCTATGAGCTCTTTTGCACAAATAGGTATTTGCATATGTGCATATTAATTAATCTATATATGTATATAGGCATGGATCCAATCATAATATAAATATTTGGTTCTAATCATAATATATATGTATATATAGATGCATGCATGTATGTAGCAATAATAATATCATATTTATATATAAATTTTACTAAGTATGCCTATGCAAAGATGGGACACTAAAATCATATGTTGTTATTAAGAATCATAGCAAGTATAAAGTAAAGTTTTCTCTCTCCTATAGTAAGATGCTTAATTTATTAATATATTATTTATATTTTTTTGTAGTAAGATATAAATAACTTATAAGTAGTCTCTATTTTTTTCTTATAGATAGCTCTTGCGAAGTCCTCCAAGAGCTAGAAGAGGAGCTATAATCTCAAGGAAGCAAAAGAGAACTCTCTCTTAATTGATCAATTATCACTGCTATTTAAGGAGATATGCCAAGTTCATCGGGGGCATTCTGGGGTGGTTGATAGATGCCTATAGGACGTTGATATAGTAGATGCCCTTCCACTATATGCTTAGCATCCCAATAATCATATAGGAGCAGGCAGTTGTAGATCAATTCCTCCATTACTAGAACGAGGGCAAGAGGAGTTTTCATTTAGGAGGGCAGATATCGATCTTCCGTGCTAAGGACATCATCCTTATTTTGGAGCCCCCATTGATATGAAGAAAGCTCTCCAAAGTATGGTTAAAATCATATATTTTTGTAGAAAAAATAGTCAGGAGGGATATATTAGAAGATAGGATCAAGGTATTATTGTCTGATTCATCTTCTCGTGCTATCCAATCTATGATGTAATTACTTGTTACGTACCATCTAGGTATAGTTTTTTTCTTTATCAAATCTTAACATTACACCATGAATCTTTTCCTCTATCAATCCTATAGAGGAGATTAGCCAGTATGCATGGGCCAAAAGCAGTTCACGAGAATCTGATGCAATTTATTCCGATGCTACTGAAAAGATAAAGAGAAAGCAGAAAGGTACGAAAGAGAGCACTGATTATATTTATTGGTGTAGAATCTGGTTGATGCTGGATCGAGCTAGAGTTGAAAAAGAAGATATCGCCATTGGTGACCTGTAAAATAAAGTTCCATCTGAAGTCGGTGGTGATGGCTTCGATAGAATCCTCCAACAATCAAGTCAGCTTTTCTGGTCAACAGAAATAAAGTGCTCAGACAAAAATTTAGAGTTTTGAAAAAAAAAAGAGAGCTTTTAGAAAATATATCTGAAGGATCCCTTTTTATAGATGGAGCCTGTATAGTCGTAACTATCTAATATTGAGCCGCTCGAGGCCACGTAAAATTTATTACCATAATCGTCTGATAGTGGACCGCTTGGAACCACGTGAAATTTATTATGGAGAGAGGTATCATCCGTTCGTTGAGATTTAATAGTCAAAGTTCGGAGGAAGCAGACATTGGTTGGTGAAGAGCTTTGACATATATCAATTCCAAAGAAGTTCTAACTCCTAAAGAGAATACGGCTAGAGAAAATCATCCAAAGGAAATACTACTTGAAATCTAAAAGTAATTCACTGAAGAAATTCAGATGGAGTTTGACTAATGGAGAAGTCTAGAAGAAGTTCGATTGGTGGAGAAGTTTGATTAAAGTAGAAGTTCGAAAGGAGTTCGACTCGTAAAGAAATTCGACTGCTGAAAAAATTTGACTGAAGAAAAAGTCCAGAAGGAGTTCGATTTCTGGAGGAATCTGACTGAAGGTGAAGTCCAAAAGAAGTTCGACTACTAGAAAAATTTGACTGAAGAAAAAATTTGGAAGGAGTTCGACTGTAGAAAGAATTTGACTGAAGAAGAATTTTGGAAAGAGTTCGGCTGTTGGAGAATTTTTGATCAAAGCTCTTCTATGATTATCAGTTACATTAGGCTAAGTACCATACTGGACTTCGACGGAAGTGGAATTTATCCCCAATAATAGTCCCTCCACTTTCAAATTCGAAATTCGAAGAAAGAGAGTATAAAAAAGATGACTGTCGAAGTTATTTTTTGGGCTCTACATCCATTGAGGTTGAAGCTCGGGGAAGATCTTATTATCGATTGAAGTTGAAGCTCGAAAGAGATCTTATCTCCTATAGAGGTTGAGAGAGATCTTATCTTCTTTTGAAGTTGAAGCTCGGAGAAGATCTTATCTCCAATCAAGGTTGAAGTTCGAGGGAGATCTTATCTCCGATCGAGGTTGAAGAAAATCCTATCTTCTATTGAAGTTGAAGCTTGAAAAAGATCTTATCTCCAGTTAAGGTTGTAGGAGATCTTATCTCCTGTTGAAGTTGAAGCTTGAGGAAGATCTTATCTTCAGTCGAGGTTGTAGGAGATCTTATCTTCAGTCGAGGTTGTAGAAGATCTTATCTTCTATTAAAGTTGAAGATCGAGGAAGATCTTATCTCCAATCGAGGTTATAAGATCTTATCTCCTGTTGAGGTTGAAGTTGAAGCTCAGAGGAGATCTTATCTCTAGCCAAGATAGTCACGTGGAATTTATTATCGTAATTGTCCAGTAATGGGCCGCTCGAAGCCATGTAAAATTTATTACGGAGAGAGGTGTCGTCCGTTTGTTGAAATTTAATAGTCGAAGTTCGAAGGAAGCAGGCATTAGTTGGTGAAAAGCTTTGACATATATCAATTTTAGAGGAGTTCGGACTCCTAAAGAAAATACGGCTAGAGAAGATCATCCGGGAGGAATACTACTTAAAATCTGAAAGTAATTCACTAGAGAAATTCGGATGGAGTTCGACTGATGGAGAAGTCCGAAAGAAGTTCGGCTCCTAAAGGAATCCGACTATTGAAGGAATCCAATTAAAGGAGAAGTCCGAAAGAAGTTCGGCTCCTAAAGGAATCCAACTGAAGGTGAAGTCCGAAAGAAATTCGATTTTGAAGAAATT
>QRFJ01000502.1:111749-154249 GCA_006176705.1 Cocos nucifera
CCGAACCTCCTTCTAGGATTTCACTTCAGATCGGATTTCTTTAGGAGCTGAACTTCTTTTGGATTTCTTCTTCAGTCAAATTTCTTCAAATCGAATTTCTTTCGGACTTCACCTTCAGTTGGATTCCTTTAGGAAGCCGAACTTCTTTCGACTTCTCCCTTTAATTGGATTCTTCAAATAGTCGGATTCCTTAGGAGCCGAACCTTCTTTCGGACTTCTCCATCAGTCGAACTCCATCCGAATTTCTAGTGAATTACTTTCAGATTTAAGTAGTATTCCTCCCGGATGATTTCTCTACCGTTACTTGATATTTGGCTGCGCAACTTTGTTCATCAAACTTCTCCTGCAGGTGAGCCAACATTTAGTAAGTTATCCCGATATCTTCATGTTGGTGTTGGAGCTCATCAGACATCGAGCCCAACATGTAATATCTGATCTTATTATCTTCATCTATCTATTTTTTTAGAGACGCTCTCTGTTCAGTGGATGGACGGATTGGTAAGGTGGGAGGGTCCTGATCCAATACATGGGTTAACTTTACGAAACCCAAAATAATTTTATAGTTCCTGAGCCAATCTTTATAATTGGATCCGATCAGTCTATGTGTGTTCAAGATACGTGCCAATGGGTTGGACGCAGACATTTTTTTGTAGAGACTCAAAGATTCTAGTTAGATACTATAATTATGACTTGACCAATTTATTTAAGAATTTTATTTTTAAATAAATTAGTTCCCACTATTTTCTTGGATTCCTACACTCCCTCTGTAGAGATACAAAAATCTCCACGATTAATGATTTCTAATGGGTGGTGCAGTCTCATCAACGGACTCATCACCTCACCTAACAGTTATTGGTGATGGGTTAGCCAATGAGTGAACAACTCTTATTCAATGATCCTCTAACCATGGTACACCCAAACTTGGTCTCTAATTCATGAATCTCACCGTATCGAGAATATTGATCCACTCCTTAGTTAAGTCAGATCCACCATTTGCATAGATTGGATTTCTAATGGAGTCTCTCACCGTATCCAGAATATTGATCCCAACTCATCCTCCAGACCATAGCATCCAATGCCTAATAGACATAGTTGCATCTTTTCAGTGCAACTAAGCCACTATATCCAACTGAGAACAATCAACCCCGAAAAAGATCTGCACATCTACAATGGTGGAAGACCTTAGACTTAACCTTTTCTTAGGGAGAATTGATTCAGGTCTCATTAAACTAGACTTATCATAGTCATAACAATTATGACTAATCTAATGGCATGGGTTAGTTCGGATTATTGACCACCTCAAATCAGAACTGAGTTAACAGATACGGCCAAGTAAGTGAGACAGGTGGAAGGGATATGCCATTAACTCGTACAAGAACGCATTCAGATCGAGTAGCTCTCAATTAAAAATCAGTCGGTCGTATATGCCAAACTTACCTTAGACACCAAATCATTAAGCCAGAACCAATTGGGTTAGCCTACAATCTAGACTCTAACCTCTAAGCCTAATTAGGTCTTGCTTGATCATGACTCAATCTTGACCCAGACTTAATCCTATTAAGCTGGTCAATTTAAGCATTGTTGATCCCATCTAACCAACTCTTGATTCAGTGTGATCAATCGCTTAGACCTAATTGAGCTACCCAAGCCCGAATCCAGTATTATGAATATATCTTAGATCTGAAATTCTCAATTTTAGATCTAATTAATATTTCATAATCTTAATTTTTAATTAAGTAGGGTTCATAAATAAAATATACACAATAAATCCTAGAATTTCAGAATCTAGGGTTTTGCAGAAAGTAAGTTTTGGGTTTCTGATTAAGGATGAATGCGCAGCACCCCTACACGTCATAAGAACGCCCCATCGGATGGGAGGAGAGGGCTTTTAAATCCTTCTTCATTCTTATGATCGGACAGCTAAGAGGAACGCCTTAATTAGAAACATGCAATACTACAAAATAATTTTAGATCTATATCATATATCTTATATACAAATTAGATCTAATCATGGAATATTTTACATACATCTCATGTATCGAATCATGTATGTTTTTAGATCTAAATTATCTCATAATAATCTAAAAAATTAGATTTAAATTGATCTTATCAAAATAAACTCTAATCTAGACAACTATGTAGAACTATTCTACAACTAGTCTAGACATGCATCAATCATATCTCATATGATGTTAAAATTAAATATTTTTTTATTTACTATTTTTTAGATATTATTATAATAATTATAATATTAAAAAATAATAAATAAATAGATTTAAAATATGATTTAATCAAATTAAATTAAAAACATGCAAGACTATTCTATAGAACTATTCTATTTTAGAACTAGTCATGCATATTTTCTAATCTTAGATCCAAATCATTTAATTTTAATTTTTTTGATTTTAGATATGATCACATCTCATGTGACATCTGAAACTATTTATTTTTTAATTAAAACAAAATTTAAAATCAAATCTAAATGCTTTAGAATCTTGGCTCTGATACCAGTTGAAGAAAAATCCTGATTTTTCGGATCAGGTTTGTTCAGATCTGATCGGATCAAGAGATATATTTCAAAAATTTTTCTCTTTGATCCAAATTAGATCTGAGATATTTTAGATTTGATTCTTATTATTCTAATAATAAAAATAAAATCTAGATAAATTAAATTAAATTTAATTTATCTTAATGTAGGGTAATCATATTACCCATTGATGATCCTATAAGCAATGGAAGGTTCTAGATCTAGCCACACAAGTGCCTGGCCTCTACCAATATCCACTCAGGTTGGATCTGGAGATCCTCTTCTTTTCTATCATATCTCCAAAAATCATATTTGAATCTGATTTGGAGGATCTTCAAAATAACTTTCGAAGATCAGTAGTTGTCCTTTGCAGCAGCACAGCCTTCTAGCTTTCTATCATCTTTCTCTCGCCTAGATTGCACCAACTTAAGTCCCAAACTACTTTGGGCATAGAGGAGAGGGAGAAGATGGGCTTGGCATGGAGGAGGGGAGAGAGGCAGTCCTTGGGCGTGGGAATTATTCTAATATATCTTTGAGTTAGGTGCAAGGTCTTATTTATAGACTATGCATGATCCAACTCCTCTTCTTCCCAACCAATCATAATTCTTTGTGAAATCAGATCTAAATCTGATTGGTGGGAATAGAGTCCCTTGGATTCATCCTTAGATGGCATCTAAGACCAGTCAAACTTCGTTCTTAGGAGGAGTCTATTTGGAATCCAAAAAGGAGATGGAGTCCCTATCCAACAAGGACTCCTGGGCATCTCCTGCTTGGGCGCATGCCAAGGGTGGCATGCACCCTCCTCCTTGCCAGTTTTTGATGGGAGGATAAGCCCCCACCAGCTCTCCAATAGGTGCGTGACACATGGACAGAAGTTAAAGTATCAATGGTCAACATTTGACCAGTCAAAGGTCAACTTTTGACCAAAGTCAAAAGATGAGAAATGGCAGGTGATAAAAAATGGCAAGTATTATCTTACAAAATAAGACAACCCTTTTCTAATCTAGACAGGCTCCAGTCAAACCAAGTGAAGGCCTCTGATCGAGCATAAACTCCTTTAGCTCAGTCAGGATAACTATTTATGATAGTAAAAGAAGAACGTTAGGTTCAATCAAGTGCTAGCATGATTTTCTTGAACCTAATTGAATCTCATTCAGATCAATTGAACTGGATCAGTTTAATTGATGATCACCAGATTCAAACCCTTATTTGTGTGACTCAGTTAGGTTCAGTTCTGTATGGTAATGGGATATGTCATGATCTCTATCATCGACATCATCGAAACTCCTTTCGATGGATCAGAACTCTTCTGATTCGATCAGCTAGAATGATCGATCATCTAAATCATTCTAATTGCTCTCAAAATCCACCAATGACACCTAGCAGTATATGGTGGCAACCCATCAGAGCTGAATGCGAATCTCTTAGTGTAGCTACCTGTGTGATTAAGTTCTTCTATCTTGAGCTCCGATTAGATTAGGGTTAAGGTGAACTCATCAAACCCTAGTTTCTGTCATATGATGTAATCATTCGATTCAAGTCCGATGTGAAAATCTAAATAGAAACTCTTTCTATTATTTTACTCTACCATGGCCATGGGCTTCTGGACTTGATTCTCATGATCATCATAGGGCTGCTCCTCTACCACCGAGGTAGATAGATTCCATCTTGATGCAATCCAGTTCCTACAATGAACATGCTATAGCCAACATACACCTTAGGATTTCGAATGGCTAGGAGACCGAGTTATGGTGTAGTCAAACTATAACACCCTCAAGGTGAACTATCGATGCACCTCAGGTCAAAGAACTAGATACACCACTGCAGCATCGAGTCAATCATTGACGAGAAGGTAACTTCCTAATGACTACTCGAGGTGGTCACGCTCAGTCTCGTTCTCTAACGAGTACCTATACTCTCGCTCCAGTGTCTCCACACCGTAGACTCAAAACTCATCTACTAAAGAGAAGCGATTGTACACCAACCTTCCAGATCAATCACCATCCTTGTGATGATCCTATGGTCGGGAGCATTTTATGAGTTAATAATGATTATTCATGTCTTAAATTTTTAACTCTTAAAAATATGAATTATTATTATCATTAACTCAAAGGATGTATTGCAGACACTAAATACATATATGTGATAAAAAATAATTTATTTTATTAATTATAGTCAAAATTATAATTTTGTCCCTAAAAGTGTATTACAAGTGTCAGCTAATTCTGGCTTCTAGGGCACATATATCTAACAAAACCAACCACTTACAGTCGGCTTCCATAAATCTTGAGCTGGGAGAAACTCTAGTTCAGAAAATAGGCCCACTATGAGAGGTTTTGAAGGGCCTGAAAGAGAGAGATATATTATTACTTTTGAAGTTTGGTATTATTTATTTCTTTTATAAGATTGAGGAACTAATGGTTTTGTCTTCATTTTCAATTTAGAAATCCACTACAAGCAACACAAGATGAGGTGTTGCTCTTTGAAATGGAACCTTCTAGTTGCCAAATAGAAAAGGATGAAAATAGAACGAGTAGGGTAGCTAAGAAGAGTAGTATATCTAGGAGCACATAGAGCACTACCATGATATTAACCTCTCATATTATTTATTTTTTTAAATTTATCTCTAACCCATTTATTTATTGTCCATATATTTATCCTTAGTTATAGCTCATGCATAAATACTAGCATGTCTCTACGGAGGCCAAGAGGAGGAGAGCTCAAGAGGATAATGAGAAGATGGAGCTCCAAAAGGATTGTCACCGACCAGCCGAGATTGATTTTTGAATGGCAGGTGGCATTGAAGATCAAGAAGGGGGGGAGGATATGGAGGAGAGCAATCATAAGGCGGAGGCAGATATGTCACCTATCGAGTTTGTGAGTACTGGTAGCTCGACAGTGCCTAGAAGTATGTAGATCCATAGCCTATTGAGAGGCGGGTTATGTATTGGGTAATTAGGCACTCCCATCTCCTACGTAATCCCTTCATCCCACTACCTTCAAGTACTCCAGCTCCCATAAGAAAGTCTAGAAAGAAGTTAGTCCATGGTAGGGAAATGCCATGGTAGGTACAGTTATAGTTTACTAAAATACTCATATTTCATTTACATCTAACATAATCATATGTTAGATAGAAATTTTTTAAGACCAACTGTGACTTTTTTGGCTTGCAACTTTTGGATGATAGGGAACATATGCATGTCCTAGATTTTCTAGGGCAAAAAATCAATCAGTAGGTATTCCTTGGTTATGAAATTTAAGTTTAGTTTGATGTTTTTCAAAGTAACTCTTTCTATTTTTGGCACTAATTTCCCCATCTAGATCATTAGTTTGGAGTGATGGCATCAATGTCATCAACTGGCTATAGGTTCATGACATCTTATCTGGCAATTTGATCGATGATGTAAGGATTATATACTAATTTGAATAAAATATAGATATATATCAGTTAATTCCCATCTTTTACAATAGACTCTATAGGTCATAGATGTTTTTTAGTCTCTCCTACAATAGCATGTATTGACCGATCCATCAATGCATTTGAAGTCATGCTTTATGTTGTGATCCTTCTTTATGGTAATTATTTTACATTCTTCATGCAATGCCATGTTTTGGTCTAGCTCTATGTCATGTAATGTATGTTTTATTTTTTCTTCTTTTAGAGAATGCTAGTAGGCATATGGAGGGTTTCTAATAAAGCCATGCAAGACTTCATGCCTCATTCGTTGGCTAAAGTCAAGTAGATTTTCATGCCCATATGCTCATCAATGCACTGGCACCTGCTTATAGTGGAGGTAGAGGGCACATGTTTTAGACACTACACTTCTATAACTGTTGCAGAGTATGGAGTAGTCTCCAGAAGATCTATGAGTAACGAATCATGTTTATGGGATGTTGTGCATACTAATGCATTGCTAACAATATGGTTGATTTGCAATCTTATGTTTATATATGACTTGGTTAACTAAGATGGCATGAGATATCTACTCTATTGATATGGATAGTTAGCCGCTCCATTTTGTTGACTGCCTATGGCAGGGTATTGGGCAAGTACTATAATTATATTTACTAGTATCTTTACGTAATATATATAAGAGGTATGATGCATGTAAATGGTATGCTTGTTTTTAAAATAACGAAATGTGCCAACTAATGTAATTGCTTATGCCAACTAAGTTTTATGTCACGTAATATTCCATGTCGAATAATATCCATGCCAACTAGGTGGACTCATTTGGTTCACGAGAAGTAGAGGGAGGAAGAGACAGTTTCTGAAAAGTGGAGAGAGAGCCTCCTGTTTGGTTGGAGTTTTAAAAGAAAAGAGAATGAAAAAGAACTTTTCACATTTCATGAAAAGTAGAAACCTATAGAGAATGTGAGTTTTAGCACTTCTCATGGGATAAAAATGGTGATGCTTTTTTCTTTCTCAAAATATTCTTTTAAGATCCATGGCTAAGATTTTATAAAATATCATAGATGGTTAGGATAAAATACTAAATAATAATAATAAATATTATATTAATATTTATATAAATATAATATTAACATTATAATATTTATTATATTTTAATATTTATTCTAATATAATATTTTTATCAATACTAATATAGTATTTATATTTGTTGGGGATAAATTTTACTTCCATCGAAGTTCAGTCTGATGCTTAGCCTAATGCAACTGGTAATCACGGAAGAGCTTTAATCAAAAATTCTTCCTCCAATAGTCGAACTCATTCAGTAACCAAACTCCTCCGACAATCGAACCCAACCGGACTCCTCCAATGGTCGAACCTAACCGAACTCCTCCAATGATCAAATCCTAGTCGAACTCCTTTCGGACTTCAGCCAAACTCCTTTCAGACTTCTCCTTCAATCGAATTTCTAAAGGAGTCAAACTCCTTCTAAATTTTTCCTTCAGTCAGATGCCTTCAAGAGCCGAACTCCTTTCAAACTTCTCCTTCAGTCAAATTCCTTCAGGAGCTGAACTCCTTCCAGATTTCTCCTTCAATCAAGTTTCCTTTAGAAGTCTGAACTCCTCTAGAATTGATGGATGTCAAAGCTCTCCATCAACCAACGCCTGCTTCCTCCGAACTTTGACTATTAAATCTCAACGAATGATCACATCATGACAACGAACATCACTCTCCGTAATAAACTTCACGTGACCCCGAGCAGCCCACTATCGGATGGTTACGACCATCACTATCAGTCTGCTACAGGCTCTATTTATAAAAAAGGATCCTCCAGATATGTTTTCTCTAAGCTCTTTTCTCCTTCTTGAAACTCTGCTGAATTCTTATCTGAGCACTCCATTTTTGTTGGCTAGAAGAGCTGACTTGATCGTCGGAGGATCCTACTGGAGCCACCACCACTGACTCCGGGTGGGACTTTATTTTGTAGGTCATTGACGGCGACCTCGTCTTCCTCGTCTTCCTCGACTCCAGCTCGATCTGGTGTCAACCAAAGTCTGCACCAACAAAATTGGTGCTAGAGGAAGGACCCTCTATTTCTGAGGTATCCTTATTCTTAAAGGAGTGCTCAGTCAACCTCGTGGATCTTCTTCTTCAAGATCCATCTCCATCCTCTTCCTCAATCTCAAGAAATGCCTCCAAAGAGGATGACTATCCAGAGATCTACCGCTTCTACCATCAGATCTAGGCCAGATCCGTCTGTTCCTTCTCCATCGTCGGTACTTCAAGCTCCTCCTCCACTGGCGACCATGGAAGATACGAAGCAGTTTAACCTACTGATGCAGTGGATTCAAGATCTCATCGAGATGGTGTAGGCCATGCGGTAGCCTCTGACGGTGATTCCATCAGAAAATTCATCATCAGGATGTCAGAAACTAGTCTCAAGGAGAAGCACTTGGGCTAGCATACCCATCGCCCCTAGAAAGAAGAAATAGAGAGCAAAAAATTCTTCCTTGGATCATAATTCTTCTCTAGAAGGAACCTTCCCCATCTATTGTTGAAAGTCTTCCAAGATCTACGATCAAGATGACGTCCTCGATTAAAAATTATGAGAGATAGACCGATCGATTGAGAAACTCCACTACATCGCTCCGATTCACCATGACAATGTCTGCACCGATCCTTCTTTCTTTCTCCGAATTATGCAAGAGCCCATTCCGTCGAGCTTCAAGCTCGCCCAATTTAAAAGCTATGATAGAATTTTTGATCCAGTTGATCATCTAAAAGCCTTCCGAACCATGATGCTGCTTCATGGTGCACCAGACGCCATATTATGCCAAGCTTTTTTATCTACCTTAAGAGGAGCAGCAAGAAACTGGTACTCGACGTTGAAGTCGGGTATGATCTTCTCCTTTGACCAGATGAGCCATCAGGTTGTGGCTCATTTTGTTAGTACCTAGCATCCCCACTGAGGTTCAAATTTTTTGATGAACATTAAGCAGAAGGTGGAGGAATCCATCCGGGCTTATGTCACCCAGTTTAATGCTACTGCATTGGAGGTCCGAAATCTGGATCAGTCGGTTACGATGGCCACACTTAAGGACGGCCTTCAGAAGAATGATTTGCTATTCTCCTTGGAGAAGAAGTATCCCAAGAACTTTGCCGATCTGCTAGCTCAGGCTAAAGAATATGCCTGAGCGGAAGAAGCCTTCAAGTTGAAGGATGAGGAAGCTGTAGGAGAGTGGCATAGATCCACCGCTGATGGAGAGCCGAATGAAGTTCGGCCATGCTTACGGATCCCTCCGAGCACAAGCGAGCTCAAACTCCCCCTCAAGCTCGTCATCAAAGAAGTTCTGACAGAAAGGTGCGAAGAAGTTCTCCCCTCAGAAGGTTCCACAACTACGCCCCCCTTAATTCTCCTAAAGCTCAAGTTCTGATGGAAATTAAGAATTAGCTACCGAGATCAGAAGAATTACGATCTCTCCCAAACAAGCATAATCAAAGCAAGTACTACCTCTACCATCATGACTATGGCCATGATACTGTAGAATGTATTCAGCTCCAGGATGAAATCAAGGAGCTCATCAGGAGAGGCCGACTGGGTCGATTCCTCAAACGTCGGTCTGAAGCAATAGTAGATCGGCCAAGGGTACTGCTGCAGCTAGAACCACCAATGAGGGAGGAACAATAAAAAGATCGATCGCCTCTCGACATCATCGACACTATCTCTGGGGGGCTTAGTACTTCGATGAGCTGCCATCTCTCAGACTTAGAGCCAGAGAAAGCTTGCCCCAAATTGAGAAGGCTCATATGAAATAGAGGAGGTCGTCCGACCTGAAACTTATCACCTGAAGGAGCTCGAAGGAAGAACGCTCCCACGACCATAGAATTCAGAAAATCTGAGGATATACTATCAGTAATTTTTCTTCAATAAAACTTCTTTATTTCAATATTATTATTTCTTGGTGCAAAAGCTATGTGATGATAGGAAAGAAGCAATCAATAGTGGCCATGTTAAGAATAGGAGGAGAACCTCATCCTAACATGAGCAAGTCGAAGTCCTTCAATCTCGACTGAAGATAAGATCTCTCTCGAGCTTCAACATCTACGTCAATAGAAGATAAGATCTCCTTCAACCTCGACTAAAGATAAGATCTCCCCCGAGCTTCAACTTCAACCTCAATAGGAGATAAGATCTTCAACCTTGGCTAGAGATAAGATCTCCCCCGAGCTTCAACTTCAACATCAATAGGAGATAAGATCTCCTTCAACCTCAGCTGGAGATAAGATCTTCTTCGAGCTTCAGCTTCAACCTCAACAGGAGATAAGATCTAATTCAACCTTGGCTGAAGATAAGATCTCCTCTGAGCTTCTATGTTAACAGAAGATAAGATCTCCTCCAACCTCAGCTAGAGATAAGATTTTTCCCGAGCTTCAACGTCTACATCAATAGGAGATAAAATCTCTTTCAACCTTGGCTGGAGATAAGATCTCCCCCGAGCTTCAACCTTAATAGGAGATAAGATTTTCTTCAACCTCGGCTGGAGATAAGATCTCCTCCGAGCTTCTATGTCAATAGGAGATAAGATCTCCTTCAACCTTGACTGGAGATAAGATCTTTTTCGAGCTTCTATGTCAATAGAAGATAAGATTTTCTTCAACCTTGGCTGAAGATAAGATCTTCCTCAAGCTTCTACATCAACATTAACAGGAGATAAGATCTTCCTCGAGCTTCTACATCAATAGAAGATAAGATCTCCCTTGAGCTTTTATGTCAATAGGAGATAAGATCTTCTTCAACCTCGGCTGAAGATAAGATCTCTCTCAAGCTTCAACGTCAACAGAAGATAAGATCTCTTTCAACCTCGACTGGAGATAAGATCTCCCCCAAGCTTCTACGTCAACATCAACAGGAGATGGCTGGAGATAAGATCTCCCTCGAGCTTCTACATCAATAGGAGATAAGATCTCCTTCAACCTCGGTTGGAGATAAGATCTTTCTCGAGCTTCAACGTCAATAAGAGATAAGATCTCTTTCAACCTCAGCTAGAGATAAGATCTCCCCTAAGCTTCTACGTCAACATCAATAGGAGATAAGATCTCCTACAATCTCGACTGAAGATAAGATCTCCCCCGAGCTTCTACACAACAGGAGATAAGATTTTCTTCAACCTCGACTGGAGATAAGATCTCTCCCGAGCTCTAACCCTTTAACAAGAGATAAGATCTCCTTCAATCTCGACTGGAGATACGATCTCTCCCGAGCTTCAACTTCAATATCAACCTCGACTGGAGATAAGATCTCCCTCCAAGTTTCAACCTCAATGGTGTAGAGCCCGAAAAAAGACTTTGGTAGTCATCTTTTTTATACTCCCTTCCTTCGAATTTCAAACTTAGAAGTAGGGGGACTATTATTGGGGATAAATCCCACTCCCATCGAAGTCCAGTCTGATGCTTAGTCTAGTGCAATCGGTAATCATGGAAGAGCTTCAATCAAAAATTCTTCCCCCAATGGTCGAACTTATTCAATAGCCGAACTCCTCTGACGGCCAAATCCAACCGAACTCCTTCAATGACCAAACCCAACCGAACTCCTCCAATGGCCGAACTCCAGCCAAACTTTTTTCGGACTTCAGCCAAACTCCTTCCAGACTTCTCCTTCAGTCGGATTCCTATAGGAGCCGAACTTCTTTCAGATTTCTCCTTCAGTCAGATGCCTCCAGGAGCCGAACTCCTTTTGGACTTTTTTTTCAATCGATTTATCCAGGAGTCAAACTTCTTTTGGATTTCTCCTTCAGTCAAGTTTTCTTTAGGAGTTCGAACTCCTCTAAAATTGATGGATGTCAAAGCTCTCCTTCAACCAATGCCTGCTTTCTTCGAACTTCGATTATTAAATCTCAACAAACGGCCACATCATGGCAACAGACACCACTCTCCATAACAAACTCCACATGGCCCCAAGCGATCCACTACTGGATGGTTGCGACCGTCACTATCAGTTTTCTACAAGCTCTGTCTATAAAAAATAATCCTCTAGATATGTTTTCTCTAAGCTCTCTTCTTCTTTTCGAAACTCTACTGAATTTTTATTTGAGCACTCCATTTCTTTTGGTTAGAAGAGCTGACTTGATCATCAGAGGATCCTGTTGGAGCTACCACTACCGACTCTAGGTGGAACTTTATTTTATAGATCACCAACAGCGATCTCGTCTTTCTCGAGTCCAGCTCAATTCGACATCAACTAGATTCTGTACCAACAATATTAATATATTGTTGCCCAGAGATCACAATCCAAGAGTGAGGGGTAAATTGGGTTCTTTCAAAACTTTGGTCAAATTAAAACTCTAAGTCAAATATATGCTTCTAATGAGATTAATTTAAGTGATTGTATTGTGTATGATATATGCAATAATAGAATTAAAAATTAGGTGAAGCTATGCATGAATTAAACTAATGCAAAGCAAGTAAGTAAAATAAATAAAATAAACAAAGCAAGGCACAACATAAACATAATAAATTTATAATGATTCGGGGTGCAATCCCGTACCCTATATCGATAATTTTTTGGATTCACTATCAATTTAGTTGATTTTAATCTAGGAGTATGAATCATAATCTTTACAAAATTCAATTACCAGCTTGGACCTGCTTAAACACCATGTTTCTTTCCTCCAAAAAAATTTATAAAGAAGCAAACATACAAGTATAAGAATTCAGCACAAAAATAAAAAAAAATTCTTTTTAAAGCTCGAAGAAGTAACTGAATATATGCTCTTTTTAAGTTTCACTTCTCTTCAAATGATGCTAAGAGGTTGCTTGAAATGTTGTGGAAGATAACTTTTAAATATCCTCTAAAATTATAGCTTGGTTCTTCTCTTTTTCTCTCTTTTTGATGTATAATGAAAAACTCTTAAATCCAAAAAAAATTCTTTAAAATCCCTTAATCTTGCTTTTCAAATATTTTTTTAGTCTTTAATACTCTTGGTGATGGATGGAGGATCAGTTCTAGTTGTTGGAAGCTCTGAACTAGCCATTGGAGTAGAGAAATGATCGTTTAAAAAGCTGTAGAAGACTAGCCATTATGTCTATCTAGGCATTGGAGTTGATATTTTTTACTTAGGATTGATATTTTTTGATTTGGGGTCGATATTTTTTTATTTGAGATCGATACTTTTTGTTCTGAGGTCAGCACCTGGACTGCACTCAAAAATTTAGCTTTCTATATTTTATTTCTATATAACAGAGGTCAACCCATGGATCATCCTCTCTATGTGCCACTTGATATTAATGTACTAGAATTGACTTGAAATCTTTCGGAGTTACCTCAAAATCTTTCAACTTTATTTTTTTTTCATATTTTTGCCTTTTAAACTTAAATTTCTCAACCCTAATGCTTCCAAATGATATTTACTACTTCCAAATTAATTTTTTTTATAATGAGCCTTTCAAACTTATGAAAACTTATTTTTTGAAGTACTTTGGCTTGGCATGTTGAGAAGATTTCTTTCATGAAAAAATTTTTCAATGTAAACATCTAAAAAATCCTACATCCAATCTTGAAACATATGATTAGTAATATTTTTACTCAATATTTTGGAATCATCAAAATCAATCTCAAGATTAACAATCTTCTTCTTTTTGATGATCATAAAACCTTGAGTATATATATAATAAAAATAAATAATATATTTTGATATATTTTATTAAAATATATCATGAAATATAGATTAAATACATAAATGAGCATTTCATGAATGTTCTTAATTAATCTTTTGATTCATTATACATAATTAATTTATTATATATATTTTATACACTTATTCTAAATCTATATCTTAATTCAAATCAATGAGTATTAAGATTTTAAATATCAAATTCATTATGTTTCTTAAGCATTAATCCTTCAAGTATATACTCAACATTCCTCTTCTTCTTTTTGATAGCATCAAAAAGCTTATGAAAAAGAATAATAAAAATTATCAAAATTAATATCAAGATATTAAATTAAGAGATGTATCAAATTCATAAAATTAAATCAAAGAAATTATTTTTTTTCTTTTTAAATAATTTTTTTAAAAAAAATTAGCTTAAATTCAAATATTAAAGATTCTCTTCTTTTTTGAATGAATATTATTTTTTAATCAGATTTTTAAATATATACTTTTAAGCTTTAAAAGAAATAGAGCTTTTCAAAAGATTTGATAATAAAATCTAGCATAATATGTACTTTAATATTTAATCTTTTTTAAAAAAAATTAGTCAATTAAATTTGAAAAAGATATGTATCAAAAATGTATTGAATAAAGTAAAATCAATAGTATAAAGCAAAGGATAGTTATATTTTTAAATTCATTACTTTGAGTAAAAATTGCTTCAATATAAATAAATCATAAGGATTGTGCAATGTACATAAAAAATTTAGTATCAAATTTAAATTTTTAAATAAATTTAAAAATTAAGTTTAAAAATTTATTTCTTAGAGTGAGAATATATTTTTAATTTAATTTAAGTTTAATTAATTATCAAGAATAATCATGCAAATCAAAATACGAAATTAGCATATTAATGATACCATTTTATGTAATTTTTAATTATTAAAGAATAATTTATTTATCTAAAACTATTTTAAATCAATAGCACTTTAAATCAAATAAATTAAATTGAATAAATACATGAAAGCATAAATTAAAAAGACTATAATATATTTGATTGAAAGTTCAAAATTAATATAATAAAGCTCAAAATAAGATAATTGATTAAGAATTTAAGATCATAAATTTAATAATATTTTTAATCAAATTAAATCAAAAAATATTTCTCCTCCTATTTTTCATACTAATAGCTAAATTAATTTACTTTTCAACTTTTTCCTCCTTTTTATTTTAGAATTTGCATATTTAAGCTTTATAATTTTTGTTACTCTCCCTTTTCTTTTAAGTTAAGCATCTTTAATTTGATATCATATTAAACTTTAATTAATATTAATTTAGTAATTAATTTATTTTGAATAAATTCTTCTCTTTATGTCAAGATATTTTTAATCAAGTAGTCTTATAAGAGTAAAAGTTTTACTTTTTCTTTCTATCTTTTGAATTGAGTACATTTAATATGAACTTAACTAATGCTAAATTTTTGATTATTTAACTTTTAAATTTAGATCAAGAGTTCTTCCTCTTCCCAAAAACATAGATGCATATATACTTTTTAATTTTAATTAAAAGAACTCTTGACTTCAAAAATTTTGAATAATATAGTCTTGAAATACTTCTCTTATTTTAATACTAAAATAGATCATTCAAAAATATATCACAAGAATTTATTTTAAATAATATAATAGTAAGAATATGATCATAAAAATTTAAATTTGAGACTTTTTTTTACCAAAGATAATGCAATGAAATTCAAGATAAAAATAAACTATTTAATACAAATTATGATACCAATCATGATAAGTTTTTGAGAAATTATTTGTTTGTATTATTTGAGAGAAGTTTCGTTTGTTTCTTTGAACTTTACAAATTTGAGATATATAGATCCTTTCAAAATTAAAAATTTAGAGATATCATTCAAAGCAAATCATAAAGAGATATGTTTAATATTTTAGAGAATATTTCTTCTTTTTTTAAAAAAGATATATATTGAGTTCAAAAAACATATCAAATATTTATAATTTATCTCAAACAAAATTATATTAAAATTATGACTATGCAAACTTAGATTTGAGAGAAAGATAATCTTTTAATTTTATCAAAAGATAAATCAATAAAATATAAGATAAATTATAAGTTGTCTGATACCAATTGATTAAAACTAAAGTTCTCTCTAAATATTTAGCTTTAAAGATAAATGATAGCTTCCTTAAAATATTTTGCTTAACATCAATTTCAAAAGATTGAATAAGAGTATTTTTTAAATTTAATTTTTAAAATCAATTAATTGGAACAAGGTATGAATGTTCATCAATAAATTTTCTATTTAAATATAAAAAATAATTTTGCTAAAATGAGTTACATAATTTAAATATTTAAATATATAAAATGATTTCTCTTGAAAGATTGCCCCTAATCAATGAAGGTATTACTTGAAGATCTAAGAAGAGCAATTTTCAAATTCATTTTGAAAAATAAATCAATGAAGCCAATATATATATTATATTTAAATTTTAGCTTGAACCTTGATGCATGCATGCAAGATATGAATCAGCTTAAATAAGTAGAATCATGAAATGCTCAAATAAATCTATAAGATTAAATTAAGATAAGTATGATGCAAATATTCATCAATAGTTTTTCTTTTTAAAATTAATATATAATTAAGCTTCTTTCAATTTAGGTTTCTCAAAAATATATTTGATAAAAAAAAAAATGAGATATCATACTAAATTTTAAGATAATTTTAATTCATATCATAACATGATACTTAGAGGAGAGTATATTGGTCTTTAAACTCAAGACATTCAAATCATGGACTAAATTTATTGCAAGCATCAAAATCAATCAATTATATTTAAGAAATATTTCAAGCAAAAAATTACTACATACATGCATATTAATCAATAGATTTAACCAATTAAAAAGATTTTAATAATTATTGATAGTATGATGAGAGAAAAGTTTAAATTTTACCAACATCATTCCATCCAAGTCCTCCTAAGGCACCCAATTATAAGAATTTTCTTATTTCATTCCATTAGATCCTTAGTGTACCTGCAAAATTACTTCATAATTTTTGATACCTAAGTCATCTTGGATCCATGGAGGTTAGAGATCATAGTTTTTTTTGAAATTCAAATTTGTTTGATAGAAGTTTAACCATTTTTTTTAATATTGCATTCAAAAATTTTATAGCCTATTTTATTATATTTAAAATACTTGATTGAAGAATTTTCAAATAAAGCTTTTATGGATATATTTTTGATAAATTTTTATTTTCTTAATGAATTATAGCCAATTCTATCTTTATCAAACATAGCCTTTTAATTGTTTAATATAGCTTGAAGCTTTTGAGGTTCAATTATAAACTTTTCAATCATGAACTTCAAGCTTTCAATTTTTTTCTTAGTTTGATATTTTCTTTCAAAAGAGATTTTTTAGATTTACACTTTTTTTAGCACAAAATCTTAGTCTATTAATTTCTTCTTTCAACTTAAGATTTTCTTTAAACAAAGATTTTTCAAATTTTGAAAATCTTTCTTTTTTTTTAACTAAAAAAATTTTGGATTTAACTATATTCTTCTTTTTTTTAGTTAGAGTTTTAATTTATTCCAAAAAATCTTTATTTTCTTTGGCCATGTTTTTCATATTTTTTAATAGATCTTCTTTTTCACTCAAAATTTCATTTGTCTCTTCAACCAAAGATAGATTATATTTTCTAAACTCTTTATTTTGTAGCTTTACCTTTTTATGTTCATCCATTAGATCATAGAAGGCTTCATATAATTCTTTAAAAGTAAAATCGAAAGAGTTTAGTTATGAGGTAAGAATTTGTAGCACTTTCTTTTTTTTCTTATTTAGCTTTTCTTTGACTTGCTCTTCCTTAATTATTACTTTCTTTCTCCTTTATTTCTTTTTTTTCTTCTTTTCATCCTCATGAGCCATGAGGATAGGTTAGGATGAACTTTTTTTTCTTTTTGGGAGCTTAATTTTTTTTTTTATTTGCTCTTCTATAAGTCATTTCTAATTTCATCCATATTTGGTTTACTGAAATACATGAAGAAATTTTATTAAACTCATTAATTAATATCTAAAGAGCAATAAAGTATATTCATGGCCTTAGCATTAAATTAAGCCATTTTTTTATCATGCATGATCAATGCATTATGGGTGTGTGAGCCATCAACAATAATTTTTCATAAGTGATAGTCATATGCTTGTATGAATATTTTCATCCTAGCTTTCTAATAGATAAAGTTTGAGCTATTAAAAAGTGAGAGTCTATCTATAGAATGGCCTTCATTAAAAAAAGATTTTATTTTGAATTGCCAAGATCTTTGGCTCTTGACTATTAGGTCAATAACTAATAATAGAACACCTGCTCTGATACCACTTGTTGCCCAGAGATAGCAACTCAAAAGAGAGGGAGGAGGGGTGAATTAGATTCTTTTAAATTTTTGACCAAATTAAAACTATAAATCAAATATATGCTTGTAATGAGATTAATTTAAGTGATTGTATTGTGTATGATATATGCAATAATGAAATTAAAAATTGAGTAAAGCTATGTATGAATTAAACTAGTGCAAAGCAAGTAAGTAAAATAAACAAAATAAGGTACTATATAAACATAATAAATTTATAGTAGTTCGATGCAACCCCACACCTATATCCACTCTCCAAGTTTTACTTAGAAATTTCATTATAATTTCTAACTTATATTACATTTGTTTTAACTCAGGATCATAAATAAATTCAGTTGATTTTGTCGGACTCACCAACCATAATTCTACACCAATAGTTTTTCAGGTTCACTATTAATCTAGTTAGTTTTAATCTAGGAGCACCAACCACAATCTTTGTAAAGTCCAATTATCAGCTTAGACTAGTCTAAATCCCAAGTTTTTTCTTTCAAAGAAACTTGTAAAGAAATAAAAAATACAAGTATAAAAATTCAGCATAAAAATAAAAAAGAAAAAAACTCTTTTTGAAGCTCGAAGAAGTGGTTGAATATATGCTCTTTTTAAGCTTCATTTCTCTTCAAATGATGCTGAGAGGTTGCTTGAGATGTTGTGGAAGATAACTCTTAAATGTTCTCTGAAATTAAAGCTTGGTTCCTCTTTTTTTCTTTCTTTTTGATGTACAATGAAAAAGTCTTAAATCTAAAAAGATTTTTCTTTAAAATCTCTTAACCTTGCTTTTCAAATATTTCTCTAGTCTTTAATACTTTTGATGATGGTTGGAGGATTAGTTCTAGCTATTCGAAGCCTTAAATTAGTTATTAGAGTGGAAAAATAGTCATTTGAAAAGTTATAGAAAACTAGTCGTTATGCCTATCCTAATATTAAGATCAATACTTTTTACTCTAAGGTCGATACTTTTTGATTTGGGGTCGATACTTTTTGTTCTGGGTCAACACCTTGACTGCACTCAAAAATTCACTTTCTATTTTCTATTTCTATGCAATAGAAGTCAGCCCATGAGTCATTCCCTCTACATGCCATTTGACATCAACATGTCGAAATTGACTTGAAACCTTCTGGAGTTTCCTCAAAACCTTCCAACTTTATTCTATTCATATTTTTATATTTTAAACTTGAATTTTTCAATCCTAATGTTTTCAAATGATATTTACTTCTTTCAAATTGATTTTCTTCATAATGAGCTATCCAAACGTATAGAAACTTATTTTTTGAAGTGCTTTGGCTCAGCATATTGAGAGAATTTCTTTTATGAAAAATTTCTTCAATATAAATACCTAAAAAATTCTACATCTAATTTTAAAATACATGATTAGTAATATTTTTACTCAATATTTTAAAATCATCAAATCAATCTCATAATCAACATATATCAGTATTTATATTAATATAATATTATATTTATTAAGATATTAATAAATTTATTATATTAAAATATTAATATTATATTAACATAATACCATATATCTTAGTATTATATTAATATAATAAATTATTACAATCTAATTTTATATTATAATATATTAATATTATTTTTAAATTAATATAAATATAATATTATTATGTATATAAGAGTATAATAGATATTCTACATAATTTTTCTAGAAAAATAAATATTTAACCAAACATAAGCCACTTTTCAATAACTCACTTTTCATGGTCAACCAAATATACCAAAATTCTATTTTCAAGAAGTAACTTCCCAAGAAGTCACTTTCTAGGAAGTTACTTTCTATGAAAAAAAGTTATTTTCGCAAACTAAATGAGTCCCTAATGTATCGTCCAAACTAACTGGTCCATGCTAAAATTGGTTTATGCTAAAATTATATCATGCCAACTAATACACCATGCCAAATAATGGTCCATGCCAAACTATACATCCATGCCAACTAATACACCATGCCATTTATTTATTTTACTGATTGTGAGCATGTACCATTTTGTAGGACTGATTGTGCCATCTATGTCATGCATTTATGGAGAGTTTGGTGATGGAGGCTTAGATCATGATTATGGATGCTTGTGTACCAGAGCTGCATGCCAAATATACTACATAGGTAATCACAAATGATCGTAAAGTGGCATCATCATCCTATTTTGCTTTGTGCCGGCTTTGTAAGCACGTGTGTGTTGGCTTTACTCTTTATATGTGTATATTTGTAAGATATTTGTATTCTGTTAAAATATTTGAGTTGTATTATGAATAAACTTGTATGAATTTTTTTTGTTGCAATGGAACTATTATTTTGATGTATGAATATATTATGGAATAGGTGAATCAATTGTCTGATCTTCTAACTATTGCAATGGATTTGATGAAATTTGAGTTTGTTGTCTGTGCTGCATTGAACTTATTGATAGGTTGCTGTGACCATGTTTATTGATAGGTCATTTCATTTTCCTATTCTACAGTTGGTGTAATTATATGTTTATTGAATTCAGGATAATGTTTCCTAGGTGAATTTGTGCTTGAAGTTACGACCAGTCAACTTGTGCTAATTCCCGAGGGGTGATTTTTGTTGTATACTTAGGATTCTGAAACTAAGGGTGGTTTGGCCACTTCATTTTGTTGACCGTCCATAGTAGGATTTAGGATAAGTACTATAATTAAGTTTGCCTATTCATTTACATGATACACATAGTGGTACGAGCACATAAAGCATGATATGCTTCTTTCCAAAATAATTATATGTGCCAATTTAATCCACCATGCCAAATAACACTTTGTGCCAACTAATACGGCATGCCAAAATATCATCCATGCTAACTTATAGCCCATGCCAACTTATGGTCCATGCCAAATAATGATCCATGTCTTGTACTTGGTGTGATCTTGTTTTGTACTTGGTGTGACCTTATTTCTTCCTATTCCCAATAGATGAATTTTGTTGAGAAAGATGTCTCAAATTCTCTATTATTAAGCTCATAGCAAGGTTCAAGATGATGAATGGAGTCCAACAAGCCTAAGAACACCCCAATCGGAGACTAGATGACGAAGATACGCATGAAGGAGCGTTGGAGGGATCGCTGGAGTTGGGCACATGACTAGTTGGCAACTAGGCTTGGTGTAGGCCGGCCATGTGGGCACGAGCTCGGCCCTGCATGGCCCAGTGCCATGCATGGGCGGGTGTGCGGCCTAGTGCCATGCGTAGGTGGGCGCGGCCCAGCATAGGCGCGCATGGGCCCGACCCAACATGGGCATCTTGCTGTGCATAGTGCACGCTGGCGTGCATGGGCCTAGGCGGCTTCATCGACATAAGCTAACGTGATTTTTATCATGATCCACATACACTGTGTGCATGGACCAGGCTTTCTCATGGCGTACAGACGGGATTTGCACAATCGAGTGGCTAGAGTGAGTTACGGTTGCAATCTAACGAATGGGATCCTTTGTTGACTTTGAAGTGGACTTAGATTCTGACTTGGGAATGGACAGAGGCCTTTAAAAGGCCTAGAGTAGTCTTTGAATAGAGGGTGTGGCTTGGCAAGTGGCTGTCTGGCAGAGGACTTGAGACAATAGAGAGCAGAGAGAGAGAGGGCAGCAACAGATAGTAGGAGTAGGAGCTTCGAGTAGACAGCTAGGCAGCAGACTATAGTCATTTCAAAAGATCTCCAAGAGAGAGTTTGGTAAGGCTAACTTCTTATTAAGAAGATTATATACGTGAGTTGAGAGTGAGTAATCTTCTCATGTATCTTTTTCTTTTTTTTATAGTGAAGTTTTACATACCCCGTGGTGGCGAGCCTTTGGGCTGATCCGCATACTTGGTTGCTTTCTTATTTTATTTTTTTCTTTCTTTCTGCCATAATATCCTAGTACTAGATTCTTAACAAAATGGTATCAGAGTATACTGATATCTTAATAGATTGGTATCAAAGCCAGAAGGTACCAAAGTGTAGATTATAGCAGTGGTGATAGAGATTGAAGAATATAGAGAAGACAAGCGCAATCAAGATGAAGATCAATAGATTTGATAGAAAGGATAATTTTTTCTTATGATAGATAAGGATAAAGGATGTTCTCATCCAACATTGATTGATCGATGCTCTCTTGCACGATAAGATGCTAGCCACCATGAAGGTGAAGAATTCAAAGCGAATCCAAATACAAGCAATGAACATGATCCGCTTGTACCTAGCAGATGATGTCGTGATTCATGTACTTAATGAGACTTTTTCGATGGTGCTGTGGTCGAAGCTCGAGGAATTGTATATGGAAAAGTTACTCACCAACACGGTTATCCTTTAGAGGTAGTTTTACTAGCTATAGATGGATGAAGGCTAGAGCATGCGGGAGTATCTATCCAACTTTTAGAAGATCCTAACCGACCTCCTCAGCATTGGCAAAAAAGTTGAGGAGAAGACCAGGACATTGATCTTGCTAGCATCGCTCCTTCCTTCGTATGAATCCTTGGTAACTATCCTTCTAGTAAAAAAGAGCACCATCAAGATGGATGAGGTCACTACAACAATACTCTAGAATGAGATTCTCAAAAGGAAGAATCCAGCTCGAGCTTAGATGGCGGTAGCTCAGCTTTAGCGATTTCTAAAGAAGCAGGAGGTAGTAGATGGAGCGAAAAAGGATCGCAAGGAGGACGATCCAGATTCAAGATGAGGGATCAAAGCAAGATCAGATGCTAAAAGTGTGACGAGTTAGGGCATTGAGTCAAGGATTGTCTGCAACTCAAGGATCGGATGAGGGCTACTATGACGGTGGCTAATAGCAATATAGAAGGCAATGATAATGTCCTTCTAGTTATTGATGAGGTATATACTTCTTACTCCCAGTGGATTATGGATTCTTCTTATTCTCATCATATATGTTATAGCCAGAAGATGTTTGACTTCCTGAAGACCAGTGAGGGCACTGTGTTCCTACCAAATGGATCGAGCTATGAGATCAAGGACAGCGGGGTGGTTAGCACGAATCTCCATGATGAAATAGTGAAAAAGTTGGATGAGGTTCGATACATACCCAATTTTAAGAAGAATTTAATCTCACTGAGCAGACTGGATTTGACCAACTTCAGATGAAAAATTGATGGAGGAATCTTGAAGGTCATGTGCAGTAGTAAGATGGTGCTAAGAGGAAGAAAGTATAGAGGATATTACCTCATGTGAGGAAGCCTAGTGTGAGGTGGAGCTCTAGGTGGAGATGGATTGGGCATGAAATGAGAGACTCGAGAGGATGACATGGACATCGTAGAGTGAAGTTCCTATTACCGCAGGTGTAGGTGGTGTGGTGCTCCTAAGCCTTGGAAGGCCACGGGCGGAGCCAGGATGAGGGCTCTGAAGAGGCTAGGATAGGTGTGATCCTAGGGCTAGGACAAGAATTATCCTAGGATGGAGACGGTATGTAGCTCTCCATGGGCTTAAGGTTCGGATATTGAGGGCCTCAAGGGGCTTGATTGGTGCTTCGAAGATCTAGGATTCAAGATGAAGCAAGGAACCAAAGTCAGAGAATCAAGACTGCAGAAAGGATATTTTCTGCAGATTAGTCGGCTCAGTCCAAAATTGGATCGGCTAAGTCTCAGAGCACAGGCAAAATAGAAAGATTGAGTTTCGAAACTGCAGGCATGGGTGAAACTTAGTTGGCTTAGTGTTGAGACTAAATTGACTCAGTGCGTAGGCAGAGTTACGCGATGGTCTATTTTGGGCTAGGGTCTGGATTAATTCTAGGGGTCTTAAGGCCTAGTTTGAGGGGTCTTAAGGGGGCTAATTCATATATGGGTTGGAATTAGATCAAGAGAATGAGAGCATGTGAGACTTGGGCTCGGTGAATGCTTTCATGTATTGGGTTAGCCTAAGGAAGTTTTTAAGTTGGGGTTTATTAGAGATCATGTGGGAACTCTAGGGTATATAAACTAGGACATTGTAAATTTTATAATAAAAAAGAATACAATTGAGTTTTTCTTCCTAACTCTCTTCAATAGCCCCAATACTAGTGTTGGGATATAAGTCCTCTCTCTACACCCCTCTGCTCTGAACCCATGTCAAGTTAGGACAGAGAGCAATAAGGAAAGTTTATATTTATCCCCCTCTTATTTATATTTATTCTGACAAGTTTCTATTTATTCAATAAGAAGTTTGTATTTATCCTCCTCTCTTTTGCTTACCATGGGAGAACCTTTGGATGACCTAAATTTTGGAGGATGAATTTATATTTATTCTAATGGGTTTGTGTTTATCATCATAGAGTTTATGTTTATTATCTAGATTTGTATTTATTATTTGGAGTTTATGTTTGTTATATGGAGTTTGTGTTTATTCCTTCATGAAAATCCATAGGATAGAGAGTAACAACAAAAGCTTGTATTTATTCTCCTTCCATTTATATTTATTCTAGTGGGTTTATACTTATTTTCATTGGGTTTATATTAATTCTACTAGAAATTTGTGTTTCTTCTCCTAACTTATTGTTTATCATCGAAAGGACCCTTGGATAACCTAAATTTTGGAGGATGAGTTTCTACTTATTTTGACAACTTTGTGCTTATCATCATAGAGTTTATATTTATTATTTGGAGCTTGTATTTATTATATGGGGTTTGTATTTATTTCATGGAGTTTGCATTTATTCCTTCATGGGAGCCTATAGAATAAAGAGCAATAAGAGTGGTTTGTGTTTATCCTCCTTTTATTCATATTTATTCCAATTAGTTTGTATTTATTTCATGGGATTTGTATTTATTCCTTCAAAAGTTTGTGTTTATCCTCATCTCTTATTGTTTATCATAGAAAGATCCTTGGATGACCTAAATTTTAGGGGACAAGTTTCTATTTATTTAAACGATCGAGTTTGTGTTTATTTTCATGGGGTATGTATTTGTTCTACCAAAAGTTTGTGTTTATCCTCCTCTCTTATTGTTTATCATGGAAGGACCCTTGGATGATCTAAATTTTGGGAGATGAGTTTTTTTTATTCTAGTGAGTTTATATTTATCGCTACAAAGTTTGTATTTATTATATGAAGTTTGTGTTTATTATATGAGGTTTGTGTTTATTATATGAAGTTTATATTTATTCATACATGGAAGCCCACAAGATAGAGAGCAGCAAGGAAAGTTGGTGCTTATCCTCCTTTTTATATTTACTTTGGTGAGTTTTTATTTATTTTCATGGGGTTTCTATTTTTTTACCAAAAGTTTGTGTTTATTCGAATGATTTTTGTGTTTGTTATTATAGGATTTGTGTTTATTCCATCAGAAGTTAGTGTTTATTGTGGTGAGTTTATGTTTATGCTAGAAAATATTGTTTTGTTAGATATATGTGCTCTAAAAGCCAGAATTGGCTGATACTTGTAATACACTTCTAAGGGCAAAATTATAATTTTGACTATAATCAATAAAATAGGTTATTTTCTATCACATATGTTTATTTAGTATCTGTGATACATCCTTTGAGTTAATGGTAATGATAATTCATATTTTCAAGAGTTGAAAATTTAAGACATGAATAATCATTATTAACTCATAAAATGCTTCCGACCATAGGATCATCATGAGGATGGTGATTGATCCGAAAGGTTGGTGTACAATCGCTTCTCTTTAGTAGATGAGTCTTGAGTCTACGGTGTGGAGACACCAGAGCGAGAGTACAGATACTCGTTAGAGAATGAGGGCACTGAGCGTGACCACCTCGAGTAGTCATTAGGAAGTCTACCTTCTCGTCAATGACTGACTCAATGCTGCAGTAGGTGTGTCTAGTTTTTTGACCTAAGGTGCATCGGTAGTTCACCTTGAGGGTGTTATAGTTTGACTACACCATAACTCGATCTCCTAGCCATACGGAATCCTGAGGTGTATGTTGGCTATAGCATGTTCATTGTAGGAACTGGATTGCATCAAGATGGAATCTATCTACCTCGGTGGTAGAGGAGCAACCCTATGATGATCATGAGAATCAAGTCCAGAAGCCCATGGCCATGGCAGAGTGAAATAATAGAAAAGAGTTTCTATTTAGGTTTTCACATTGGACTTGAATCGAATGATTACATCATATGACAGAAACTAGGGTTTGACGAGTTCACCTTAACCCTAATCTGATCGGAGGCTCAAGATAGAAGAACTTAATCACACAGGTAGCTGCACCAAGAGGTTCGCATTCAGCTCTGATGGGTTGCCACCATATACTGCTAGGTGTCACTGGTGGATTTTGGGAGCAATTAGAATGATTTAGATGATCGATCATTCTAGCTGTTCGAATCAGAAGAGTTCTGATCCATCGAAAGGAGTTTCGATGATGTCGATGATAGAGATCATGACATATCCCATTACCATACAGAACTGAACCTAACTGGGTCACACAAATAAGGGTTTGAATCTGGTGATCATCAATTGAACTAATCCAGTTCAATTGATCTGAATGAGATTCAATTAGGTTCAAGAAAATCGTGCTAGCACTCGATTGAACCTAACGTTCTTCTTTTACTATCATAAATAGTTATCCTGACTGAGCCAAAGGAGTTTGTGCTCGATCAGAGGCCTTCACTTGGTCTGACTGGAGCCTATCTAGATCAGAAAAGGGTTGTCTTATTTTGTAAGACAATACCTGCCATTTTTGGTCACCTACCATTTCTCGTCCTTTGACTTTGGTCAAAAGTTGACCTTTGACTGGTCAAATATTGACCATTGACACTTTAACTTCTATCCATGTGTCATGCACCTATTGGAGAGCTGGTGGGGGCTTGTCCCCCTGTCAGAAGTTGGCAAGGAGGAGGGCGCATGCTAAGGGTGGCGTGCGCCCAAGCAGGAGGTGCCTAGGAGTCCCTGTTGGACAGGGACTCCATCTCCTTTTTGGATTCCGATTAGACTCCCCCTAAGAACCAACTTTGACTGATCTTAGGCACCATCTAAGGAGGAATCCAAGGAACTCTATTCTCACCAATCAGATTTAGATCTAATTTCACAAAGAATTATGATTGGTTGGGAAGAATAGGAGTTGGATCACGCATAGTCTATAAATAAGACCCTACGCCCAACTCAAAAATTAATCAAAAACTACCACACCCCAAGGCTGCCTCTCTCCTCCTCCTCCATGCCAAGTCCATCTTCTCCCTCTCCCTTCCATGCCCAAAGTAGTTTGGGATTTCAGTTGGTGCAATCCAGACAAGACAAAGACGACAGAAAGCTAGAAGGCTGTGCTGCTGCAAAGGACAACTATTGATCTTCGAAAGCTATTTTGAAGATCCTCCAAATCAGATTCAGATTTAATTTTTAGAGATGTGATAGAGAAGAAGAAGATCTCTAGATCCAACCTGAGTAGATACCAGTAGAGGCCAGGCACTTGCGTGTCTAGATCCAGAACCTTCCGCTCCTTACAGGATCATCAAATAAGTAATAGGATTATCCTACATCAAGGTAAATTAAATTAAATTTAATTTATCTAGATTTTATTTTTATTATTAGAATAATAAAAATTAGATTTGAAATATTCTAGATCTAATTTGGATCAAAGAAATTTTTTTTTGAAATATATCTCTTGATCCGATCAGATCTGAACGAACCTGATCCGAGAAATCAGGATTTTTCCTTCAACTGGTATCAGAGCCAAGGTTCTAAAGTATTTAGATCTAATTTTAAATTTATTTTAATTAAAAAATAAGTAATTTCAGATGTCACATGAGATGTGATCAGATCTAAAATTAGAAAAAAATTAAAATTAAATGATTTGGATCTAAGATTAGAAAATATGCATGACTAGTTCTAAAATAGAATAGTTCTATAGAATAGTCTTGCATGTTTTTAATTTAATTTGATTAAATCATATTTTAGATCTATTTATTTACTATTTTTTGATATTATAATTATTATAATAATATCTAAAAAATAGTAAATAAAAATTATTTAATTTTAACATCATATGAGATATGATTGATGCATGTCTAGACTAGTTGTAGAATAGTTCTACATAGTTGTCTAGATTAGAATTTATTTTGATAAGATCAATTTAAATCTAATTTTTTAGATTATTATGAGATAATTTAGATCTAAAAATATGCATGATTTGATACATGAGATGTATGCAAAATATGCCATGATTAGATCTAATTTGTATATGAGATATATGATATAGATCTAAAACTATTTTGTAGTATTACATGTTCCTGATTAAGGCGTTCCTCTTGGCCGTCCGGTCATAAGAATGAAGAAGGGTTTAAAGGCCCTCTCTTCCCATTCGATGGGGTGTTCTTATGATGTGTAGGGGTGCTGCGTGTTCGTCCTTAATCAGAAATCCAAAACTTACTTTCTGCAAAACCCTAGATCCTGAAATCCTAGGATTTATTGTGCATATTTTATTTATGAACCCTACTTAATTAAGAAATTAAGATTATGGAAATATTAATTAGGTCTAAAATTGAGAATTTAAGATCTAAGACATATTCATAATACTGGGTTCGGGCTTGGGTAGCTCAATTAGGTCTAAGCGGTTGATCAAACCGAATCAAGAGTTGGTTAGATGGGATCAACAATGCTTAAATTGACCAGCCTAATAGGATTAAGTCTGGGTCAAGATCGAGTCACGATCAAGCAAGACCTAATTAGGCTCAGAGGTTAGAGTCTGGATTGTAGGCTAACCCAATTGGTTCTGACTCAATAATTTGGTGTCTAAGGTAAGTTTGGCACATACGACCGACTGATTTTTAATTGGGAGCTACTCGACCTGAATGCATTCTTGTACGAGTTAATGGCATATCCCTTCCACCGTCTCACTTACCTGGCCATATCTGTTGACTCAGTTCTGATTTGAGGTGGTCAATAATCCGAGCTAACCCATGCCACTAGGTTAGTCATAATTGTTATGACTATGATAAGTCTAGTTTAATGAGACCTGAATCAATTCTCCCTAAGAAAAGATTAAGTCTGAGGTCTTCCACCATTGTAGATGTGCGGGCCCTTTTCGGGGTTGATTGTTCTCGACTGGATATAGTGGCTCAGTTGCACCGAAAGATGCAACCATGTCTATTAGGCATTGGATGCTATGGGCTGGAGGATGAGTTGGGCTCAATATTCTGGATACGGTGAGAGACTCAATTAGAAATCCAGTCTATGCAAATGGTGGGTCTGACTTAACTAAGGAGTGGATCAATATTCTCGGATACGGTGAGATTCATGAATTAGAGACCAAGTTTGGGTGCACCATGATTAGAGAATCATTGAACAAGAGTTGTTCACTCATTGGCTAACCCATCACCAATAACTGTTAGGTGAGGTGATGAGTCAGTTGGTGAGACCGCACCACCCACTAGAAATCATTAATCGTGGAGATTTTTGCATCTCTACAGAGGGAGTGTAGGGATCCAAGAAAATAGTGGAAGCTAATTTATTTAAAAATAAAATTTTTAAATAAATTGGTCAAGTCATAATTATAGTATCTAACTAGAATCTTTGACTCTCTACAGAAAAATGTCTGCGTCCAACCCATTGGCACGTATCCTGGACACACATAGACTGATCGGATCCCAATTATAAAGATTGGCTCAGGAACTATAAAATTATTTTGGGTTTCGAGAAGTTAACCCATGTATTGGACCAGGACCCTCCCACCTTACCAGCCCGTCCATCCACTGAACAGAGAGCGTCTCTAAAAAAATGGATAGACGAAGATAATAAGGCCAGATATTACATGTTGGGCTCGATGTCTGATGAGCTCCAGCGCCAACATGAAGATATCGGGACTGCTCGCCAAATGTTGGCTCACCTGCAAGGAGATGTTTGGTGAACAGAGTCGCGCAGCCAAATATCAAGTCACGAAATGACTTTTTAAGGCTAAGATGCGTGATGGGCAGTCAGTCCAAGATCACTGTCTGATGATGATCAAGGACTTGGAAGAGCTTGAGAAGCTCGGTGTGAAGTTAGACTTGGATCTGCAGAACGATATTATTCTGCAATCCTTGACTGATGCATATGGGCAATTCATCATGAATTACCACATGCATAAACTTCAAAATTCCTTGGCCGAATTAATGAATATGCTGGTCACCGCTGAGCTTTCTATGAAAGGTTCTAAAGGCTCAGTTCTTGCTATGGAATGGACTTCTTCCAAAAGAAAGTCTTCTGGAAAGAAAAAGAAGTCTGCAAAAAAGCAGAAGGTGGAAGGAGCAAAGAAGAAGAAGGCAGAGCCGAAGAAGAAGCCGCTGTCAAAGAAAAGTATTTTCCATTGCAACAGCGACGGCCACTTGGAAGCGGAACTGCCCTACTTACCTGGCCACCCTGAAGAACAAGAAGGAAGGTCCTTCTGGAGGTATGCTCGTTATTGAGTCTAACCTTATGGTTTCTTCTGCATCCAGTTGGGTGCTTGACTCTGGTTCTAGTGCTCATCTGTGCACTTCCATGCAGGATCTTGAGGATAGCAGGAGGCTGAGGGATGGAGACATGATCCTACGCATCGGTAAAATGGAGCAAGAGTTGCTGCAGTGGCCGTGGGAAACATACCCTCTTCGATTACCATCTGGTTTAGACTTAGTTTTGAAAGACTGTTATTATGTGCCTGCAGCTAGCAGGAATTTGATTTCTGTTTCATGCTTAGCACTAGAAGGCTATGTGATTACCTTCTTTAAGGACCATTGTAACATTCTTTATGAAAGAAATAAAATTGCAAATGGTTTCCTTATTAATGGTCTTTATCAGCTACATATTGATGTACCTGTTCTAACTATCGAGCAAAACGTGAATGCCAAACGACCTAGGGATAGTCCAAATGATAGGTATCTATGGCACCTGAGATTAGGTCATATAGCAGAAGATAGGATCAACAAATTGGAGAAAAATGGGCTATTGAGTCCATTGACTTTCGAGTCATATCCAACTTGTGAATCTTGTCTTCAAGGCAAAATGACTAAACTCCCTTTTGTAGGACATGGGGAAAGGGCCACAGATCTCCTTGCCCTAGTACATACTGATGTGTGCGGCCCATTTGATGTGCCGGCTAGAGGCAATTTTGTCTACTTCATTACCTTTACCGATGATCTGTCTAGGTATGGGTATGTGTATCTTATGAGACACAAGTCTGAAGCTTTTGAAAAGTTCAAAGAATTCAGACATGAAGTAGAAAAACAAACTGAAAAACCCATTAAGGTTCTTCGATCAGATCGAGGAGGTGAATACCTTAGCCGGGAATTCCTAGACTATCTCAAGAAAAATGGCATAGTCTCTCAATGGACTCCACCAGGAACACCTCAACTCAACGGAGTTTCAGAATGGAGAAATCGGACTCTATTGGATATGGTTCCGATCCATGATGAGCTTCACAGACCTTCCTGATTTTCTTTGGGGACACTCATTGTTAACTTCAATTTATCTTACTGAATAGGGTTTCCCTCTAAAACCATTCCTACCACACCGTATGAGATATGGCATGGTAAGAAACCAAGTCTGAGTCATCTCAGAATTTGGGGTTGTCCGGCTCATGTCAAAAGACAACAAGCGGACAAGTTAGAGTTTAGGTCCTTTAGAGCTCGATTCATAGGATATCCTAAAGAGTCATTAGGATACTATTTCTACATTCCAGAAGACCACAATGTGATTGTGAGTCGACATGCCATCTTTCTTGAAAAATAGTTTATTCAAGATAGCGGCATTGGAAAGCAGATTAAGCTTGATGAGAAAGTCTCACAAGTACAACGAGCTAAGGACCAATTGGAACCAAATCAGGTTGAGCCAATAAGAACACTACCTCCTCCACCTCGTAGATCGAAAAGAGTTTTCCATCCCCCTGAAAGATACTTAGGTATTATTTCAGAGAAAGTAGAGAAAATGTTCCTCGTAGGTAATGGTGCTCATGGTGATGATCCCAAAACCTACAACGAGGCGATATCAGATATCGACTCCGAGAAATGGCTTAGAGGCAATGCAAGTCAGAAATTGACTCGATGCACTCAAACCAAGTCTGGACCTTGGTAGATCCACCAGAAGGTATAGTACCTATTGGGTGTAAATGGATCTTCAAGAGAAAGATTGGTGCAGATGGGAATATGGAGACATTCAAGGCTAGACTTAGTGGCAAAAGGTTATAGTCAACGCGAAGGCATTGACTATCAGGATACCTTTTCCCCAGTAGGCTATGCTAAAATCCATCCGCACATTGCTTGCTGTTGCAGCCTATTTCGATTATGAAATATGGCAAATGGACGTGAAAATGGCATTCTTAAATGGATATCTTGAGGAAGATATCTATATGGAACAGCCGCTAGGTTTCACATCCAGTGATACTGATCACAAGGTTTGCAAGCTGCAAAGGTCCATATATGGACTTAAGCAAGCATCTCGGAGCTGGAACACTCATTTCAATGATGTGATCAAAATGTTTGGTTTCATCAAAAATGAAGAGGAACCATGTGTCTTCAAAAAGGTCAGTGGGAGCGCTGTTGTCTTCCTCGTATTGTACGTGGATGACATCCTCCTTATTGGGAATGATATTCCCATGTTGACCATAGTTAAAATATGGTTATCCAAAGAATTCTCCATGAAAGACCTAGGAGAAGCATCCTTTATTCTAGGAATTAAGGTCTATAGAGATAGACCGAATAGGATGCTAGGACTTTCACAGAAGATGTACATAGAGGAAGTACTAAAGAGGTTTAGTATGGAAAACTCTAAGAGGGGATTAATACCCTTCAGACATGGTATTCATCTTTCCAAGAAGATGTGCCCTAGCACACCTGAGGAAATAGAATGCATGAGCAAGATCCCTTATGCTTCAGCAATAGGGAGCCTCATGTATGCCATGCTTATGTACACGACCTGATATAGCCCATGCTGTGAGTGTCACAAGCAGATATCAGTCAAATCCAGGTGAAGAATACTGACTTCTATGAAATGTATCCTTAAGTACTTGAGAAGAACTAAGGATATGATTGTTGGTCTTTGGTAATGGAGAACTCCAAGTCCAGGGATATACAGACTCAGGATTTTATGTCCGATGTAGATGATCGAAAGTCGACATCTGGGAGTCTGTTTGTGTGCAATGGTGGTGCTGTCAGCTTGGAAAGAGTTTCAAGCAAACAGTGATAGCAGATTCCACCATGGAAGCAGAATATATCGCTGCATCAGAAGGCTGCGAAGGAAGGCATTCTGGTATAAGAAGTTTGCTGCAGAAATCGGAGTAATGCCATCAGATGCCATTCCTCTATACTGCGACAACAATGGCACCATAGCCCTTGCTAAGGAGCCGAGGTCTCACCAGAAATCCAAGCACATTGAGCGGCGATACCACCTCATCCGCGATTACCTCGAGAAGGGTTACGTCGAGGTCAAGAGAGTCAACTCCGCAGATAATGTGGCAGACCCACTTACAAAGCCGTTGGGCCAGCAGAAGATCGAAGCCCACCTTGAGAAGATGGGACTTAGATTTGTAGCCAATTGGCTTTAGGACAAGTGGGAGATTGTTAGATATATGTGCCCTAGAAGCCAGAATTGGCTGACACTTGTAATACACTTCTAGGGGCAAAATTATAATTTTGACTATAAATCAATAAAATGGGTTATTTTCTATCACATATGTGTATTTAGTGTCTGTGATACATCCTTTGAGTTAATGGTAATGATAATTCATATTTTCAAGAGTTGAAAATTTAAGACATGAATAATCATTATTAACTCATAAAATGCTCCGACCATAGGATCATCACGAGGATGGTGATTGATCCGAAAGGTTGGTGTACAATCGCTTCTTTTAGTAGATGAGTCTTGAGTCTATGGTGTGGAGACACCAGAGCGAGAGTACAGGTACTCGTTAGAGAACGAGGGCACTGAGCGTGACCACCTCGAGTAGTCATTAGGAAGTCTACCTTCTCGTCAATGACTGACTCGATGCTGCAGTAGGTGTGTCTGGTTCTTTGACCTGAGGTGCATCGATAGTTCACCTTGAGGGTGTTATAGTTTGACTACACCATAACTCGATCTCCTAGCCATTCGGAAACCCTGAGGTGTATGTTGGCTATAGCATGTTCATTGTAGGAACTGGATTGCATCAAGATGGAATCTATCTACCTCGGTGGTAGAGGAGCAGCCCTATGATGATCATGAGAATCAAGTCCAGAAGCCCATGGCCATGGCAGAGTGAAATAATAGAAAGAGTTTCTATTTAGATTTTCACATTGGACTTGAATCGAATGATTACATCATATGACAGAAACTAGGGTTTGACGAGTTCACCTTAACCCTAATCTGATCGGGGCTCAAGATAGAAGAACTTAATCACACAGGTAGCTGCACCAAGAGGTTCGCATTCAGCTCTGATGGGTTGCCACCATATACTGCTAGGTGTCACTGGTGGATTTTGGGAGCAATTAGAATGATTTAGATGATCGATCATTCTAGCTGTTCGAATCAGAAGAGTTCTGATCCATCGAAAGGAGTTTCGATGATGTCGATGATAGAGATCATGACATATCCCATTACCATACAGAACTGAACCTAACTGGGTCACACAAATAAGGGTTTGAATCTGGTGATCATCAATTGAACTGATCCAGTTCAATTGATCTGAATGAGATTCAATTAGGTTCAAGAAAATCGTGCTAGCACTCGATTGAACCTAACGTTCTTCTTTTACTATCATAAATAGTTGTCCTGACTGAGCCAAAGGAGTTTGTGCTCGATCAGAGGCCTTCACTTGGTCTGACTGGAGCCTGTCCAGATCAAAAAAGGGTTGTCTTATTTTGTAAGACTATACCTACCATTTTTGGTCACCTGCCATTTCTCGTCCTTTGACTTTGGTCAAAAGTTGACCTTTGACTGGTCAAATATTGACCATTGATACTTTGACTTCTGTCCACGTGTCACACACCTATTGGAGAGCTGGTGGGGGCTTGTCCCCTTGCCAGAAGCTGGCAAGGAGGAGGGCGCACGCCAAGGGTGGCGTGCGCCCAAGCAGGAGGCGCCCAGGAGTCCCTGTTGGACAGGGACTCCATCTCCTTTTTGGATTTCGATTAGACTTCCCCTAAGAACCAACTTTGACTGGTCTTAGGTGCCATCTAAGGAGGAATCTAAGGGACTCTATTTCCACCAATCAGATTTAGATCTGATTTCACAAAGGGTTGTGATTGGTTGGGAAAAAGAGGAGTTGGATCACGCATAGTCTATAAATAAGATGCTGCACCTAACTCAAAAATTAATAAAAAATTCCCATGCCCCAAGACTGCCTCTCTCCTCCTCCTCTATGCCAAGTCCATCTTCTTCCTCTCCCCTCCACATCCAAAGTAGTTCAGGATTTCAGTTGGTGCAATCCAGACGAGAGAAAGATGATAGAAAGCTAGAAGGCTGCGCTGCTACAAAGGACAACTGCTGATCTTTGAAAGCTATTTTGAAGATCCTCCAAATCAGATTCAGATCTAATTTTTAAAAATATGATAGAAAAGAAGAGGATCTCCAGATCCAATCCAAGTGGATACCAGTAGCGGCCAGGCACTTGCGTGGCTAGATCCAGAACCTTTTGCTGCTTATAGGATCATCAAATGGGTAATAGGATTACCTTACATCAAGGTAAATTAAATTTGATTTAATTTATCTAAATTTTATTTTTATTATTAGAATAATAGAAATTAGATCTGAAATATTTCAGATCTAATTTGGATCAAAGAGAAAAATTTTTGAAATATATCTCTTGATTCGATCAGATCTGAACGAACCTGATCCGAAAAATCAGGATTTTCCTTCATGTTTAACATGCAAATTTTGTGCTGAACCACTTGCAAAAATAGACTAATTATTTGAAGCTCGCAATCATCAATGTAATGTTAAGCCTATAGACCAAATAGAACAAATTGTATCTTGGTGTACATGTAATACATTCATTCACAACTATATGTAATCATATATTTTTTCATAATTATGTACAATCATATTTCTTTGCATCTTAATGAGTGAGCACATCATATACATCACTTATGTACAATATCTATCCAAATCAAAATAGTACCCATCATGATAGAATTACAAATATATGATTTAAAACATGGTGAGCCTACATGTTGATTGAATTGTTGTTCATTAGAAGAATTGCAATTGATGTACACTTCCAAATCCTCAACCTATATTAGAATACAATAATATAGTAAATCACAAGAAAAGGATTCCATCAAAGTATGACACTAATTAATTAAAAAGATGTAGCTTCTACTAATATTTGCCTTGCATGTTCGAATATTATGATCCTTTTGATGATATTTCTTGCATGTCCGCTCTTTCTTTAATACAACCTCCATTAGGTGCTTGAACATGCTCAATTAATTTCTTCTGACCTTTATAGTTTGAAACCAGAGGATCTTTAGGTATGACACTATTAGCACTTATTTTTTGATCTACTTGGCTACACTGCATTATAGCTACCAAAAATTGAATATGGCTTTCATCTGTAACATTTTGTTCTTTATGTAGGTTCTTTTTCAATGTACTTACTTGTTTGATGATAGACTCCATATCATTCATGATAAGATCATATATTTTATGAAAGTTACAATCATCATATACTAATTTCAAAAGCTTTTTAGATAGCCTATTAAATCTTGCAGTTCTCAAAGTCGTGTCCTCCATAAGTTCTCCTACCCTTTGTGCCATATCAATAACTCCTATCTTTGTAGATTTCATCCAATGCTTTAATATGTAACGTGCAAAGATGCGATAAATTGTTAAACAAATAAAAACTTTTAAGATATAAGCACATGGAATATCATTGAATTCAAACATCAGATATGAGCATGTAAATTTCTCATTGAATATGATACATGTTACACAATATGGTGTTCTCTTATTCTAATTTTCATTTGAAGTATCAATCTCAACTATATGATACATGTTATACTTCTCAACCTCCTCCATGTCATACATAGTGATCATTTTGAGCTACTCACTAAAATTCTTAAATACATTCTTGTATATGCTTTAAGAGCATGCTTCTTGATTGGATACTCCAACCATAATATTGGTTGAATGTTGCACGTGTAGAAGTCCTCCACATCCTCTCGATCATACATGCTCTCTAATACTATCTCATATTAAGCAACAAACTTGAAAGTATTCATATGATTGTTAACATAATTCTTTAACAATAAGTGCATACTTTCACTGTATTATATCGTAGACATGGAAGCGAAGAATATATGTCTAAAATATGTAGGCACCTATTAGTCTTGTATGCTGAATAGGTGATCAAGGTAGGTGTTGGACTCTATGAGTATTTTTTTAATAAATACATCCTAACGGTGCTCAAACTACTTCAAAGAGATGGAAGCATTCATACAATAGTATAGATCTTCTTTAAGTCCATCCTTTGCACTGAAAAGAATAGATAAACATTCTCTAATATTCTTTAGGACATGTCACTTAACAAATCAATGAATAGTATTTAGAAAAACATGCTTAATTGTTGAGTCTTGATCGATATTAAGATGAATTTTATATGTTTGCCATATAATGCCTCTAGACAAGATTGGAAGATCTAAATAAATAATTCAATATACTCATCTCAGATTAGGATACAACCGAATAAATTGGATTGCATATGGTGGTTGACATGGATAAAAAAAAGGCATGCTGTATTTATTCGTCATTATGTAGTATTGAATGTCACCATATCGTCAAAGTATTGATAAGACAATCTTGATCTCTTATTAATCTAAAAAATATTCTGCACACTATTGTTAGCATCTAATTGGATGGCATAAAAGAAGGCTAGATTCTTAGGTTGTAGAGATTGAAAATGATTAATTATTATTTGTAGGTCAATGTTAAATAATTATTTTTGGAGGTTGGTTTTAAGGTTGCTTAGATCCTTCCTAGTAAAACTTATATTTTATTTATCTTTATGCAATTATGAGATAGCACCCATGATTTGTTGAGTAGAAATATTTTGCTTATGTAAAGTTCTTGTAAATTCCTTATCTTCTGCAGTAATCTTTCTTTGTGATCAAAGAAAATGAGTTTTAGATGGGCTATGAATGAGTTCATGATTATGAACATTATAAAATGATATAGCCTCTCTCTTACCATCTTCATTCTTTTTAATATATATTTTTGCTTTACATCCGGTGCAAATACTTTGTCCTTTCTTGCATGGTGTTATGGGTGCTGCAAGATCTTACCTATCAATCGGTATGTTGCTTTTAGGCTTATATATCCCTTCTTTATAATATGTAAGTTCTTGCTATATGATTTTCTTATCCTTGGAGGATCGATAATATAATCTCTTCTGAATATCAAATCCATTATGATACGTATATCAGTTGTAGGCTTCCATGGCTTCTTCTTGAGTATCGAAGATCATGCCTTCGTGCAATGTTAAATTATCAATATTCCTTGAATTTAGAGTGTGGGAAATACAATTTGTTTGCTTGGAAGCCCTCTCTATATTATCAATGTTGGTTGAACTAGGTGTGTCATCAAGTGAAGTATAATCATCTCCATTACTTCCTCCCCCTATAAAACTATCTGGTGTGCTAAAGACGGTGTTGGGGATAAACCCCGCTCCTGCTGAAGTCCAGTTTGATGCTCAGCTTAATACAACTGGTAGCTACGGAAGAGCCCCAGTGGCCGGGCTTTAGCCGAACTCCTCAGCGGCCGAGCTTCAATCGGACTCCTGCAAGAGCTGAACTCCCTCGGCGCTCTTCCAGCCAGATGCCAGCGGAAGCCAAACTCCCTCCAAGCTTCTCCTTCGATTGGACTTCTTCAGGAGCCGGACTTCTCCCAAACATCCCCTTCAGCCGGTCGGACTTTTTCAGAAGCCGAACTCTTACAACCGATCGAACTGCTTAGCGGCCGAGCTCCTTCAGACTCCTCAACGATCAAGCTCCTTTCAAACTTCCTAGCGATCGAGCCTTAGCCGCACTCCTCCAGCCAAACGCCTGTGAAAGCCAAACTCCCTCTGCACTCCTTCGATCGAACTCCTTTCGAGCTTCCCCTCGGCTGAACTCCTTTAGGAGTCCAAACTCCTCTAGAATTGATACGTACCAAAGTCCACCGATCAATGCCTGCTTTCTTAGAGCCATGGCTATTAAATTTGGATGAACGATCACCATCGGCCTGCCACAGGCGACGCTACAGGCGCAATCCTCCATGATTGACTTCGCCAGACCTCGAGTAGTCCACCACTATCGGATGGTATGGCTATCACTATCGACTTGACGATACCATCCCCTCTACACCAAATCCCATGCAGCCTCGAGTGGCCCACCACCAGGCGGTATGGCCATCACCATCAGTTACCATCAATCAAGCTCCGCCTATAAAAAGGATCCTCCAGATATGCTATCTCTGATCTCTAAACTCTAAGCTCTCCTCTAAGCTCCATGGAACTCATTCTCGAGCACTCCATTCTTATTGGCCAAAGCTGACTTGATCGTCGGAGGGTCCTACCAGAGCCAACCCTCCACTGACTTCGGACGGGACTTTATTTTACAGGTCCCTGACGGTGACCTCGTCCACCTCTGCTGTAGCTGATTCTGATGACGACCAGATTCTGCATCAATAGATTAGCACTAGAGGAAGGGCTTGAACCTTTGGAATTTCCTTATTCTTAAAGGAGTGCTCAACAACAATCTCTCTCCAGAGATCTCCCGCCTTCCTCCCAAGAGTTCTTTCCTAAGAGAAAATGCCTCCCAGGAGAGCTTCGACTCGACAATCGACGGTCTCTGCGTTAGATCCATCTGCTCCTGCTTCAGCCCGGATAGCTCAGGTTCCACCTGTATCCATGGTAGATGTAGAGCAGTTCAACCTGCTTGTCCGGTAGGTCCGTAGCCTCACGAAGATAATGCGGGCCATGCAGCAGCCTCCGACGGTGACTCCACTAGGAAACCCACCATCCGAATGTCGGGAACCGACCCTAAGAAAGAGTACTCAGGCCGACGTATCCGCCATCCCTTGGAAAGGAAAACAGAGAGTCGAGGATCTATGTTCGGATCGTGATTCTCCTCTAGAGGAGACCTTTTTTGTTTGTAGTCAGAAGTCCCCTAAGATCTACAGCCAGGACGACACCCTTGATCGCAGACTGTGGGAGATGGACCGATGGATTGAAGAGCTCAGCCACGTCGCCCCAGCTCATCATGTCGACATTCGCACCGATCCTCCTTTCTCTCTCCAGATTATGCAAGAGCCCATCCCACCAAATTTTAACCTCCCTCAACTTAAAAACTATGATGGAACCTCTGATCCGGTTGACCATCTGGAGGCCTTTCAGACCATGATGCTACTCCATGGTGCTTCGGATGCCATACTGAGCCGAGCCTTCCTATCTACCTTAAAGGGAGCAGCGAGAAATTGGTATTCTGCATTGAAGTCAGGTATGATTTTCTCTTTCGATCAGATGAGCCGTCAGTTCGTGGCTCACTTCATCAGCAGCCGACGTCCGTGCCGAGGTTTGGATTTTCTGATGAACATCAAGCAAAAATAGGGAGAATCCATCCGGGCTTACGTCACCCGATTTAATGCTGCAACATTGAAAGTTCGGGATCTGGACCAATCTGTTGCGATGGCCGCACTTAAGGGCGGCCTTCAGAAGAATGACTTACTATTCTCCCTAAAAAAAAGTATCCCAGGGACTTCACCGATCTATTGGCTCAGGCCGAGGGATATGCTCATGCGGAAGAAGCCTTCAAGTTGAAGGATGAAGAAGCCTTAAGGGAGCAGCTGGCAAACGAGTATAATAGACCCACTGTCGATGGAGAGGCAAGTGAAGTTCGACCGCGCTCATGGACCCCCTCTGGGCGTAGGTGAGCCCAAACTCCTCGAGCTCACCATCGAGGAAGCCCCGATAGAAGGGCGTGAAGAAGTCCTCCTTTCGAAAGGTTCCGCGACTATGCCCCCCTCAACGCTCCTCGAGCCTAAATTCTCATGAAAGTTAAGAACCAGCTGCCAAGACTAGAAGGACTATGATCTCCCCCAAACAAGTGCGATCGAAGCAAGTACTACCTCTACCATCATGACCACGGCCACGATGCTGAGGAATGCATTCAACTCTGAGACGAAATTAAGGTGCTCGTCAGAAAGGACCCACTGGATAAATTTCTTTGATGCCAGCCTGAAGTAGGAGAAGATTGGTCAACGGCGCTGTCGTTACCAGAAACAACAAGAAAGATGGCAGCCTCACGACGTCATCAACATCACCCCCAGGAGGAGCTTGGTACATCGATGATTCATCATCTCCCAGCATCAAAGTCAAGAGAAGCATGCTCCAAATTGAGGAGGCCAGCATAAGATAGAGGAGGTCATCCAGCCCAGAGCTTATCGCCCGAAGAAATAAGGAGGAACAATGCTACCACGACCCTGAAACATAAAGAATTTGGGGATGCATTGCCAGTAACTTTCTTTCAATAAAATTCTTTCCTTTCAATAATATTGTTTCTGGATGCAAAAACCATGTGATGACAGGAAAGAAGCAATCAATAGTTGCCGTGTTAGGAATAGGAGAAGAATCTCGTCCTAACACGAGCAGATCAAAGACCTTCAACCTCGGCTAGAGATAAGATCTCTCCCGAGCGATCGAGTCAACCTCGGCTAGAGATAAGATTTCTCTTGAGCGACCGCGATAACCTCAACTAGAGATAAGATCTCTCCCGAGCGACCGCGGACAACCTCGGTCAGAGATAAGATCTTTTTTGAGTGATCGAGTCAACCTCGACCAGAGATAAGATCTTTCTCGAGCGATCGAGATAAGCTCGGCTAGAGATAAGATCTCTCCCGAGCGACCGTGGACAACCTCGACTAGAGATAAGATCTCTCTTGAGCAACCATGGACAACCTCGGCTAGAGATAAGATCTCTCCCGAGCGATCGAGTCAACCTCGACCAAAGATAAGATCTCTTCCGAGCGACCGTGGACAAGTCAACCTCGACCAGAGATAAGATCTCTTCCGAGCGACCATGGACAACCTCGGTTAGAGATAAGAGAACCTCGGCTAGAGATAAAATCTCTTCCGAGCGATTGAGTCAACCTCGGCTAGAGATAAGATCTCTTTCGAGCGACCGTGGACAACCTCAGCTAGAGATAAGATCTCTTTCAAGTGACCGCGATAACCTTAGCTAGAGATAAGATCTCTTCCGAGCGATCGTGGACAACCTCGACTAGAGATAAGATCTCTTCCAAGCACCAAGTCAACCTCGGCTAGAGATGAGATCTCTTCCTAGCTTCGAAGAACCCCATTCACCTTAGACGAGATGGTGGGAGAGGCCCTGACAATGGCCCTTATGTGCCCCCACAGCCCATTAGGAATAGGAGGAGAACCTTATCCTAACATGAGCAAAGTCGAAGGCCTCGCTCACAAAGGACGGAATGGGGGCAGAGGCCCTAACAATGGCCCTTATGTGCTCCCACAGCCCATTAGAAATAGGAGGAGAACCTCGTCCTAACATGAGCAAAGTCGAAGGCCTCATTCACCTTAGATGAGATTGGGGAGAGGCCCTAATAGCGACCCTTATGTGCCCCCATAGCCCGTTAGGAATAGGA
>QRFJ01000502.1:161749-167357 GCA_006176705.1 Cocos nucifera
CTGATACACATCCGATTTTGATGATTTTTGGTCCGTTGAATTTCTACCAATGGCCAAATTTTATTTAGAGCAATAGAATTCATTCAGGACTCCTTTTAATCCAATTTTCACTCAGATTTTTCTATATTTTGATGATGAAAGAGCTCCTTAGTCCCACATTGCCTAGAAGAAAACTCTCCAACCCTCCTAGTTCTATAAATAAGACCTCAGACCTCCAAAGTTCATTATCTTCGATCAAGATGAAGCTTTGGTATAGGGTGAAGCCAGGCTCTAGATTAATGGCTACTTCGAGACAACTGATGTCGAGAGAAAAAGCTGGGCTTCTACACCATCTTTCCATCCATGCCGATCCAAGATCAGAAATCAGGCTATTTTATTTTATTTTATTTTTAAATTTTTAAATTTTAATTAATATAAATTTTATTTTATATTCTTTAAATTCATGCTCTTTATTTTTATTATAATTTAATTTCTATACTTTAATTATTGCTTCTTATTTTATTGTAAGTAGATGCTAAGATCTAACTAGTAGATCTTAGTACCAAATTTAAATTTCTGCACCCTTTAATTTTCCCTTTCCGACTTTACTTTTAATTTCAAAACTTTTTTCTTTTCTTTTTATTTTTAAAAATCAAAAATTTTAAATATAAAAATATTACCTTCTCCGTGGATTCGATCTGACTCACTACTATCTATATATTTTTAATTATTTTAAAAAGTTGGATTAAATTGATAAAGATGATGTCTTAACGACAACATCGTGCTCTTATCAAGTTTTTAGCATCATTACCGGAGATTATTTTTTTATTTTTGATTTAATTTTTTTTAATTTATTTTAAATAAATTAAAAATAATTTTGGCAAATGCACCAAGTTTTTGGCACCATTATCGGGAAAGGCATGGACATTAAATTTTTTATCTTTTTGATTTTTTTATAAATAAATTATAAATAAAATTTTTATTTTCTTATAAATATTGCTTCCTAATTTTTTTATTTTACAAAAAAGAGATTAAAGAACAAAAAGAACTAGGGCAAGGAACAAATCATTCTATTTTGCTTGGTGAGATCAATCCTAATTCTAGTCCTCTTTTTTTTAATTTATTTATTTTTAAATTAATTTAAAAAATATTTATTTAAATCTAATTAAAAATCTCATGATAAGATTAAAAATTCTAACTGCTTAAAGCATGCAACATATTAGTTTTATTCTTATTTTATTTGATGATCACTAGAGACAAGGTAAGCTCTTAAGTTTAATCAATTTCATGCTTCTACTTTAGTTGCATAGAATCCCTTGTTGAAAGTTATTGTGTATATGCATCTTTAAATCAAATTAAAGATAACACCCAATTAAAGAAGATAAGATGGGGATTTAATCACCCTACCTTGGCCCATAAACAACCAACTAGCATCCTGCATTGACCTAAGCCTTTAATTTTAAAATCAATTAGACATCAGCCCTAGGAACTCGAGCTCAATAGGATAAGGATGAAGGAAAAATCCTAATTTTTTGAATCAGGTTCGTTCAGATCTGATCGAATTAAGAGAGATATTTTAAAATTTTCTCTCTTGTATCCATATCAGATCTGATTTTATAGATCAAATAAATAAAATAAAATAAAATAAATCTAATTTAATTTATACCTTGATATTGGATAATCTGATTATCCTTTGATGATTCTACTGATTGTCTAAGATTTTGGACTAGCCACGCAAGTGCTTGGCCTCTACCGATATCCACTCAAGCTGGATCTGGAGATCTTTTTCTTCTTTATCACTTCTCCAAAAATCAAATCTAGATCTAATTTAGAAGATCTTCAAAACTCCTTCTAAAGATCAGCAGTCGTCTCTGTAGTAGTGCTGCCTTCTTCCTTTCTCTTCAGGCTTTTCTTGCCTAGATCGCACCAAACTAGAGCCCAACTTCCTTTAGGCATGGAAACGAGAGAGAGGATCAGAAGATGACATGGAGAAGGGAGAGGGGCAGCCTTGGGATATGGCTAAGAGGGAACTTTCTGAAAGTGTGACACAGACAAGGTTTATATAGACCCTGTGCGCCATGCAGTGCCACATCATCTTGGTCAATCATGTTGCTTCGTGCATTTAAATCTAAATCTGATTGGTGGGATGACATCATCTAATCTAATCAGATGAGAGCCCTACTAATTCATCCTTAGATGGTGCCCAAGACTAGTCAAAGTCTATAGCTAGGGGTCATCTAAGTAGAATCCAAGAAGCAACCTGGAGTCCCATCCGTATGGAACTCCAAACGTCCCTATCCATGGATGCACGCCTTCCTAGGCATGCACCCCCTCCTTTCTAATTTCTAGTAAGGGGATAAGCCCCTATCTGCTCTCCAATAAGTGAATGACACATGGGTAGATGTCCAAGGGTCAAAGGTCAACGTTTGACCAAAGTCAAAGGACAAGAATTAGCAGATGATGGAAAATGATAGGTGTTATCTTAAATTTATCTTATAAATTAAGACAATCTTTTCCTGACCTGGACAAGCTCCAGTCAGACCAAGTAAAGGTACCTGAGTGAGCATAAACTCATTTGGCTCAGTCGAGATAACTTTTAATGATAACAAAAGGAGAACGTTAGGTTCAATCGTGTGCTAGCATGATTTCTTTGAACCTAATTGAATCTAATTCAAATCAATTAAACTGGGTTAGTCCAATTGATGATATCCAGATCCAAACCCTTATTTGTATGATCCAGTTAGGTTCAGTTCTATATGGTAATAGGATATGTCATAATCTCCATCATCGACATCATCGAAATTCTTTTCGATGGATCAGAACTCTTCTGATTCAGATAACTAAAATGATCGATCATCTAAATCATTCTAATTGCTTCCAAAATCCACTAGTGATACCTAGCCGTATATGGTGGCAACCCATCAAAACTGAAAATGAACCTCTTGGTATAGCTACTTACATGATTAAGTTCTTCTATCTTGAGCTCCGATCATATTAGGGTTAAGGTAAACTCATCAAATCCGAATTTCTATCATATGATTTAATCATTCGATTCAAGTTCGATATGAAAATGTTAATAGAAACTCTTTCTATTTTTTTCACTCTGCCATAGCCATAGGCTTATGGACTTGATTCTCATGATCATCATAGGGCTACTCCTCATCCACCGAGGTAGATAGATTCTCTCTTGGTGTAATCCAATTCCTACAATGAACATGCTATAGCCAACATACACCTCAGGATTCCGAATGGCTAGGAGACCGAGTCATGGTGTAGTCAAACTATAACATCTTTATGATGAACTATCGATGCACCTCAGGTCAAAGAACCAGACACACCACTGCAGCTTCGAGTCAGTCATCGATGAGAAGGTAGACTTTCTTATGACTGCTCGAGGTGATCATGCTCAGTACCCTCATTCTCTAACGAGTACTTATACTCTCACTCCAGTGTCTCTACACCATAGACTCAAGACTCATCTACTATAAAGAAGCAATTGTACACCAACCTTCTGGATCAATCACCATCCTCATGATGATCCTATGGTTAGGAGCATTTTATGATCTAATAATAAAAATTCTTATCTTAAATTTTCAACTCTTAAAAATAAGAATTATCATTATCATTAACTCAAGGGATGTATTGTTAGATATATGTGCTCTAGAAGCCAGAATTGACTGACACTTGTAATATACTTCTAGGGGCAAAATTATAATTTTGACTAAAATCAATAAAATGGGTTATTTTCTATCACATATGTGTATTTAGTGTCTATGATACATCCTTTGAGTTAATGATAATGATAATTCATATTTTCAAGAGTTGAAAATTTAAGACATGAATAATCATTATTAACTCATAAAATGCTTTGACCATAGGATCATCACGAGGATGGTGATTGATCTAGAAGGTTGGTGTACAATCGCTTCTCTTTAGTAGATGAGTCTTGAGTCTACGGTGTGAAGACACCAGAGCGAGAGTATAGATACTCGTTAGAGAATGAGGGCACTGAGCATGACCACCTCGAGTAGTCATTAGAAAGTCTACCTTTTCGTCAATGATTGACTCGATGCTGTAGTGGTGTGTTTGGTTCTTTGATCTGAGATGCATCGACAGTTTACCTTGAGGGTGTTATAGTATGACTACACCATTACTCGATCTCCTAGCCATATGAAATTCTGAGGTGTATGTTGGCTACAGCATGTTCATTGTAGGAACTGGATTGCATCAAGATGGAATCTATCTATCTCGGTGGTAGAGGAGCAGCCCTATGATGATCATGAGAATCAAGTCCAGAAGCCCATGGCCATGGCAGAGTGAAATAATAGAAAGAGTTTCTATTTAGATTTTCACATTGGACTTGAATCGAATGATTACATCATATGACAGAGACTAGGGTTTGACGAGTTTACCTTAACTCTAATCTGATCGAGGCTCAAGATAGAAGAATGATAGGAATGTGATGTCGTTAAGACACCATATTTATCAGTTTAATCCGACTTCTTAAAATCATTAAAAATGCATAGATAGCGGTGAGTCGGATCGAATCCATAGGGAAGGTAGTGTTTTTAGATTTGAAATCTTTGATTTTTGAAAAGAAAATGAGAAGAGTTTTGGAATAAAAAAAAAGTCAAAAAATAAAAAGTGAAAATTAAAAGGTGCAGAAATTTAAACTTGGTACTAAGATCTACTAGTTAGATCTTAGCATCTACTTGCAAAGCAATAATTTAAAGTATAGAAAATAAAAATAAAAATAAGAAATTAAAGTGCAAAAATAAAATTTTTATTAATTAAAATTTTAGAATTTAAATACATGAAATTTAAAAAGAATAAAATAGCCTGATCTCTGATCTTGGATCGGCATTGGCAGAAAGATGGTGTAGAAGCTCGGCTCTTCTTCTTGGCACCCATTGCTTCGAAGCAGCCTTTAACCCATAGCCTAGCTTCGCCCTGTACCAAAGCTTAATCTTGATTGGAGATGTTGATTTTTGAAGGCCTGGGGTCCTTTTTATAGAGCTAGGAGGGTTGGATATTTTTTCTAAAGGCAATATGGGACTAATAGCCTTTGTAATCATCAAAATACCAAGAAATTTGAATAAAATTTGAATCAAAATAGCTTTGATATGATTCTGGTAAGTTTGGTAAAATCTGGCCATTCAATAGGAATCCAACGGTCCAAAAATCATCAAAATTGGATGCATATCAGCCCAAATCAGGTCGGATTAAATTCTGGCCGTCTGATCGCACGTTGATGGAGGAAATCTGGCCGCAAATCATGCGTCGGGAGTCTTGATCACCATTGGGAGCATTTTGGATCGTTGGATCTTCAACTCTTGGTTTTTTGGCTGTTGGATCGTGCCAGATTGCTGATAGAATTTGAATCAAATCTGGAAGTCACCACCACCATCCGATCTTGACCGCAATCAACCGCAGCCATTCGATCGTGCAATTACTGTTCCCATGGACCATGTGGACCGACCGCACCGCACACCGCAGCCAATCAGCACTCTTGTTGCTAGGTGAAAAGACCAAAATATCCTATGAGCCACGATAAATTTTTGTGGACCTTTTAAGGGTCTAGGTCCGCCACGTGGCAATCTCTGATTCATTGGTTTCTGCTGAGCTGGCG